>BGPR01003289.1:48436-142498 GCA_013235015.1 Araneus ventricosus | reverse complement strand
ATGAATCGTATGATTTAAAATAGACATTTATTAGACGACCACATTTAAGAACATATTTACATATCACATCTTATAGTAAAGCAGCAGCTTACAGCTGAAGACTTTCCTTCTCCCTTCTCTTCTGAAATGACATAGTAGAGACAAGTATATATACTCTAATAATCATCTACATCTCAGCTGCGGGAATCGGATAGACAACGTCATACGATTCCGATTAAATAGCTGCTAAAAATGGATGTCAAGTGAAGTGATTAATTTAAAGAAAGAATGCTTCAAATCTTAGAATAAAGGTACGAGAGACAATTTAGAAAAGATGCAAGCTTCTTAGCTTAAAATGCAGAATTTCCCAACAGTATCGTTTTTAAATCGTCACCATATTTTCTCCGTGCATAATTAATGTCATTTTAATTGCTGAAGGAAGAATGAGTGAGTCTCCAATTATGTTTGATTTTAAATTTTTCCCTATTAAATGTGAAATTTCTAAAGATGCCCGTAAAGCCTTCTCAAGAATTGTTGTGCATTTTTTTCAAAAATACATTTTGATTTTTTCATGCTTTTAGCTCGTTTTCGGACAATGTTTCAGATTTATTTGCTAAATCTTTATGTTTTGTTTCCAAATTTCTCTTTAGATTTGCAGGTTCATACTTCTTTTTTTTCTAGCGAGCTTTACTCTGATTGGTTGATCTCTGCCTAAAATGTAAATATATCTCTCTTTCTCTCTTTTTTCACGCGCTCTGCTTAGCGAAGTAATTTCTTTTGATGGCAATTGTCCTTTCTTTTTTGAAGCTGATTGAAATGAACTTTGGAATGAATAGGGGATAATATCCTTTGTAGATGCAAATCCCATAAAACCACTATAATCAGTATTCTTTTTCTTGCTTCATTCCACGGCTAATGAATTCCTTCAAAAAATAAAATTATGTTTAACATTACTTGCTCCAAAGATGGAAAAATTTATATTTAAAAATTACAATTAGTTTTTATTTTCCAAAGTTAAGTTAACTATGAGTTTGAATTTGCACTCGCACTTAAACTGCAAAAGTAGGCTTTGTTTAGGACCACCATCTGTAATATAAAAGCAGAACTAACTTTTCTTTTACATGTTTTAAATAGTAACTACCCTGGTACCGTTTCTAACAAAATATCAGCAAAGGATAATTAATTTTCAAAAAATGATTTTTAAAAAAGGCTAAATGCATGCAAAATATTTTAGAGAAAAAAACACAGTTTTTCTTTATAAATATTTTAATATCTACATTAGTTTTCTTATTAGTTGTTCATTATTGCCCTCCGAGCACTCTACTGAACTGTTCTATACTTAAAAATGTGATCGGCGTATACCCGATTGCAAATTTTACATACAGTTAACAAAAACAGAATATAATGAGAATTACAGAACGCACTATTAACGAAAGAAGCAAGAAAACCGAATTACTGAGGAACAGACTGAAAGAAATGCACAGTTCTTGCTGTAACCACAGTATAAAGATTAAATAACAAGGCGTTGGATACACCTAGATTGAAAAAGCTGTAGCAAAAAGGGCTACTACTAAACGTTAGACCGACCGAAGTTGCAAAAGAATCCCCTAAGAAAGCAAGTAGAGGACATTTCAATTTGAGAATCATCTTTTATGACTATTTTTGCAGGTTTCCAAAATACACATACAATAGTTTTCGTAAAAAATAATTATATTTTTATAAATAATATGATCTCTTTTCATTGTTTTACTGGTACCTGATAATTTAAAAAAAACCTTAGATTTTTTACTGTCAAATAAATTTCTTTGAAATTGGTGACCCCCCAAAAATATCTCGCGACCCCCAGTTTGCGCACCACTGCCTTAGTGGAACAGTATTTGTGCTAGAAATGAAAGAATACTACTGACACAGTACTTGTGTCACCTTTAAGGAAAAAGAACAAACTAGAATTATCATGCTAGAATACCGAGTCAAAATCACGTATTAAATTTCATTTATCTTGCACATTCATTTATATAATACATATCCTCCAAGGACAGATGACCTTGGAGGGATTTCGTCCAAAATTAGCCAAAAATCGTCAATTTGGGCGTGAAGATCATATATTAAAATTCATCGAGCTTGTTGAGTTTTCGAGTTATCGCGTTCACATATACACGAAGCAGAGCACTGACAGATTTTTCCTTTTTACTGGATTACATCCATTATTTGATGTAAATCCACAATTTTGTTTAGTTTAGTTACATTAACGACCAGTTTTGTAGCAACACGAGGGCTATTTTGGGGCTGACCACGCAATTTTGAACCGCGGTCAGCCGACGTCCACAGTTTGGTCTAAAGACCGTATGCCAAATTTCATTCATCTAACACATCTCCTTGCTAACTTATTGCATTAGAAGAATACCATACAGAATACCATAGTGTACGGAATACCGCCCCATTCTGTCCTTCGTATGTGGGAGGTATAAAACGCGGAAATTGGTAAAAAATCCTTAAGTCAAATTTTTTGACGTTTGTTGTTGTTGTTATTGCGTTCTGTGGACAAGAGCCAGTGTTGGCTATGCTGTGCCAAACATATGAAAAAAAAAAATAGAAAACATGTTAAAATGAGCAATTTATAAAATAGGATAAAATTTTCCTTTTTTTCCAATTTAAATGAAAACTTTAACTAGAAAACGTACAATTTAAAACAAAACTACCAAACGAAACTATATAAAGTTAAAAATTCCAATGGTCTTTAAAAATGCAAAAATCTGTGGATGGGGTTGTCCTCCCATCAAATCTCTAATGTTTACTGTTACGGAGCTAAGAAACCTTAATCGATTATTGTTAAAAACAGTGCATTCCACTAAAATATGACAAATAGCAAGATCAACCTGACGTTTATGTGTTAAACTGCTATGACCAATGCGAAGTGGATTTAATTTAACATCAAATGTTCGCATTGGGACAACTGGTCACATACCTCTCAATGGATGGATAGTGCGAAGCTTGTTGTGGGTCTGCTGATCTGACAATTCCTGCCATAAAGAGTGAATATAATGGGAAAGCCATTTTTTTTTACATCAGTTCAAAATATATTGTGGCTGTCTTTGACACAGCATCAGCAGATTCATTTCCATTAATGCCAACGTGGATAGGGATCCAGCAAAATAAAATTTCGAATCCCCTAGATTGCAGAGTTCTCAAAAGGCAAAAAATATCCAAAACTAGAGGATGTGCTCTGCTATGGGGATGACTTAGAGCCTCAAGTGCACTCATACTGTCAGAATATAAGCAAAATTTATGGTTATCAAAACTAGAAATTTTCTCCAGAGCAAATAAAATCGCCATTAGTTCTGCCGGTGAATACAGAACACATACTGTCAAGTTGTCGACTGAAAATTTCCTGATCCACAACGATACCACAACTCACATGGGAAGATGTTTTTGAACCCTCATTGAAATTGGGAACGTATGCAGAAAACTGAAGGCGATGGTAAAAAAACTGTTGAATTTTTGACGGTTATAATACATTATCTTCGCATACTTCGTATTATGTGATAATAAAATAATATGAATACAGAATACAACATGACGCTAAAAATTCTAACGCACTACGAAAGCAGATGAATTCCGCAATGAAATATACCTATCATTAAATTCACATGTCAAATCTGCTTAAAATTTCACTGCTCCTATTAACTACTTATTAATTCATTAAATTATACTGAGAATTAAAATAAAAGTTCTTTTATTGGCTTCTTAAACAAAACCCGAAAACAATGGGAGACCGAAAAAATTCACATCCTATCATGATCAACAACCTAGACACCGCTTTTCAATGGGGGGAAGGAAAATTGAAAATAAAGCCATCCACAGCTGTCCAATTAATTAATTTCCAGAAGAATTTTGTTTTCAACAGCGTTTGCCAAAAATACAATGAATAAGATAAAAAGTGTTTTTAGATTAAGAATTAAATTTCTTCGAAATTAAATATTTATTTACTGCGCAATTCGTTAGAAGAAGCTTCAGCTGGTAAGAGTTTTAAAATATATTTCTTAATATTTCTTGGGCATTGGATTTAATACACAAAAAATTTGTATTTTATCAATAATAAATTATTGAACTTGGTATTTATCACTTGAAGTTATATATCGAAATTAGCAATATATAAAATCATTTTAGGAGAAAACATATTAATTTAATTAATTTGCTTCCGAAATAAAAGCAAAAATCATAAGAAGTAATCTCTTTTTGCTCTAAAGGCGCTTTCTAACTCGATTTTTTTCAATCCAACACGTTAACTTTTCCATCAAAGTTATCAAGGAAGGGCATGAATAACTTTCAACAAAAACAGTTTTTAAAAATACAAGTTCATTACTGTTCTAAACAGTAGAAACTTTTTATTTTGTTTATCACCGACTTTTTAATATAGGGATAATTTTTTTTCTCAAACTCACTACGAGGTGACGCAACAGGTACAGAATCAAAATTTAATGTAAATAAAGATTAACGACGCATTAAATTTTGAATATATTGAAATATCGTATTGTCATCGAGAATACACGCGTGCCATAGATTTTCAGTGCTAGCACATCAGGGAGTGAAAATTCGATTACAAATTTACATGTTTCAAACTTGAAAATAGGAAAGTTTAATAAAAATTTATAAAAAGCATAAACAATATGAAAATTGTTATTTTGAAAGACTTCTATTGATTGTATCCAATTATTAAAAAATATTTTTAATAAAAGTCAAGTTCAATGGCGCAGCTTGAGTAAGTGGAGTCCAGAGAATATGATTTTCTACCCTAATCGTCATTTGATTAGCAAGCCCAAATGTCCCGCGGGGCCTGGTATTATTTTTACACCCCCTAATCATATTTTGCTTTAAAAATTGGTATAAATGCAGTAATGTTTTGTATGCATGAAGCCCATAAAACTGGCATCTGCGATATCAATACTCCACTTACTCCCCGGTCACTACGCCGCTTCACACTGATCAGGATGATTCAAAAATTTGTGAAATTTAAATGAAATATCGCGTAGTAACTAAACTAACGTCCTTGGATATTTGGAGGCATTTTAAAAACTACAAAAATGCTATGAAATAACAGCGGAAGTAAGAAGTCTACCTTGACAGAAAAAAGCAATATTTTCTTAACTTTAACAAATGTAAAACACCTGAATAAAGGATTTGATGAATAATAAATTAGTTTGAATTTGATTTTATAAGAATGATAGCGTTGCTACAATTTGAGTTTACAATAAATTTTGAAACTTTGATTACAGTTAGAGAAAGTACAACAATTAAATTGGTATCATTAAAAAGATAATGTTTTGCTCTTTAAGGTGATATAAAAATAATTTTCGTGCCATAATTATTTCAGAAGTTATTGGTGAAAAATATTTAAAAATAGCTTAATTTAAATGAATAAAAATCTAATTCGAATTTTAAAACAATTTTTGCGGTGTTAGCTTCTTCTTGTGCTAATCCATCACTATGCCAAATCTGATCGTCGTAAGTCCAACTGTGTGGGCGTGCATAAAGAACCAAAAAACGAACAAACATACACACATACTTTCCTCTTTTATATATATATACTAGCTTATATACCCGGCGTTGCTCGGTGTAGAAATTTTTTCAAGTCTTAGTACTCTTCAAACTTAATTAAACTGTCTTTCACTGTAATGCCTTTCGTTTATTTTCTTTTACCCTCTCTTGTGTCTCTGACACCTCGGCCAGCAGCTAAACTAAACTCTTCTTTTTGTCTCCGTACTTTGAACCACTTCACTTGAATCTAGCAATCCTTGGAATTCCATCTTCCCATCCCCCCATTCTCTTCTTTTTGGTGTTTGTGTGCCTGACCGGAAGCATCAATCCTTCGTTTTCTCCCTATTGCCGCCTCTCTCTTTGGTAGGAATGGGACTCCGTTAACCTTTAATGACTTTACATACTGAGAGTGGCGTAGCGAGGGTGAGTGGCGCTCGGGTCATATTATGCTTTTTTTCTCCCCCTCCCCTTTCATCATAAGAGGCTTAACTTATGTAAATTCGCCCTGGACACGGTATTTATCGACTCTTTATTGTATTTGACTTTAAAAAGTTGCACACACATATTAACGTTTCTTCAACATGGTCAGTGGCGCAAAGTAGGTAAGTGGCACCCAGGGAATATGATTTTTTTACCCTACTCATCATTTGCTTAGCAAGCGCAAATGGCCCTCGGGGCCTGGTATTATTTTTACTCTTCTCTTCCTAATCATATTTTGCTTTAAAAACTGGCATAAATGCAGTAATCGTTTGTCTCCATGGCGCCCCTAAAACTGGCATCTGCGACATCTATGCTTCACTTACTCCCCGGTCACTAGGCCGATGCATATTCATTAGGATCTTTTAAAAATTTGTGGAATTTAAACGAAACAACGCGTAGTATCTAAACTAACGTCATTGGATATTTGAGGTCATATTAAAAGCTACGAAATAGAAACAGAAATTAAGTGCATGCTACGAAATAACAGCGGAAGTAGGAAATATACCATGACCAAAGAAAGCAATATTTTCTTGACCACAACAGTGGTAAAATCACGCGACTAAAGGATTTATTGAAAGAATAAATTGGTTTGAATTTGATTTTATAACAACAAAAACATTGTTATAAATTGAGTTTAATTGAAATTTGAAACGTTAATTACAGTTAGAGGAAAATAATGTAGAACAATTAAGTTTGTACACTGAGGAAAAAATTCTGGCAAAAACCATATTTGTATGTTAATGGTATTTCTGGTAATAAAACCAGAATTCTGGTAATAATCAACAAAAATGACGGTGTTTAAATCATTTATTTAATAATCTTACTGTTCGTTCTGGTAACGGTTTATGAGAATTTCTGGTTTTCGAAATTATGGCTCTTTTTACCCACATGTTTAGTAAAATTACAACGCTGAAAAGTTAATTTAACAGCGAAAACGGTTTTCGTACCATACACTTCGTTTTTTACGAGAATCACGATAAAATTACCAGATTATTCTTCAGAAAGTATCGTTCATTTTACCGTATTTTTGGAGATTTTACTGTGTTGATCACTCTGGCACCTATCAAATACAATGGTATTAGCGAATTTATTTTTTTTATCATGCCATATGGTAACTCTCACTTAAATATGGCGGCACCTTGTTGGATGGAAGTAAATAACGTTCCTCCTCAAGTATACCAATATATCAATGAAAATAAGGACATTACTGAAGCTTTGAGGTGTTGAAAAGATTCTATACTACCTTGATGGATCAATCCATAGTGACTTCCAGTGGCGGACTGGGTCTGAAAATAGTGGTTGCCAGGAGACCGGGAGGGCCCACACATATCTATAATCATAACATTAATTCATACATATACTTAATTTCTAATTTTTTATATTTAATTATATATTTAAATCTATAATATTTAATAATTATATACTTAATTTAATTTTTCGGCGTCTTTAAAATAAATCCTTTTAACACCCCTCAATTTTCTACATTGAAAATAACGAAATTATGATTAAAGTTATTTGATTTTAAATTCCGTAAGTAAAATATTTCGTAGACGGTTTTAGCGACAAAGTATGAAGGAGAAATGTTGCCCATTAGTAGGGCATCTGTTGAAAGAGCCAGAAACCTTTAAAACAAACTTATTTTGATGATTTAAAATTTAGCAATTTGTGTTGGTAATGTTTCAGTAATTTGTAATTAAACTGGTATCTTAAAAAGATATTTTTGAATTATAAATAATTCAAAATCATTTTATTAGATGGTATTTTTTGAAAAGATTGCGACATTATGCGAATGTTATGTGAAAAAACGCTAAAATCTTGCTTAATTTTTAAGTAACTGAAATTTTAATTTACTTCTGGACTTTAAAAAGTTGATAATTATTTTCATCTTTTTCTATTCACAAAGATCGAGCAAAACTAGAGATTTGCACAAAAGAAATTCTTATAATGTAAAAAACTTCTTTTGTTGTATTAAAATGCATTGCATTTTCATTGTTTCGCCAGTTTTTTTTCTTTAAGTCCAGTCTTTTTCTTTCTTTCATCTTTACTTCAAATAAATCAAGTTTTTGATAGATTTTCTATGTTCTTTTGATAAATTTACTTTTAACAATGACCTTAAGCTCATTTTTCCACTTAAGGCAAAATAATCTTCTTGGAGATTATGTAATTCATTTCTTTGTTATGATTAGGTTAAATTTTCACTTTATAATAAGCTTAATAATGCGCAATAATTGAAGATTATAATTATGCAAAATTTTAAAAAAATTATCTTCATCGAATCTCGTGTTTTTTTAGATATTTTAAAAGTTGAATGCAAAGACTTACATCATTTGTTTCGTTAAACACAAAAACATACTGCATCAAAATTTATCTTAAATGCTAATACAATTCGTATCTACTGTTTTTTTATTTGCATAACTAATTTCTTTCTCGGTCTTTTGTAGCAATTAATACCTTCAACTTAACAAAAATTAAATAATTTGGCGAATTTAAAGTTTGTTAATATAATCAAATTAAGACAATTAATAAGATGGACGAGTCGGTTGGTAACTGAATGTGGCTAGTGTTTGATACTACAAAATCAATGTAAAAATAGAGAAATAATAATTTCAACTTACATCTCAATTTTCTTTTCTTTCCTTCTGCAAGATATGCTACGTATGTCTTTACTCTCATCCGATTGAAACCAGAAATAGCACTTTTCTCACCAATTATTTTCCATGAAAGACAGACCAATAAGATTACAACTGAAAGCAAATATGTAACACGGTAAATTCCAGCCAAACTGTGGGATTACATCAGTTACATTGAGCTCATAGCAAAATCGTGTTTCGCAAAGTTAGCTTTCCCTGGTAAAACTGTGTTAGGTATAGTTCAAATTAAGAAAGTATGGCTAATTTAAACAAACCTAAATATTATTATTAAAAGGGAAAATGAAGCAAATATCAAATCAACGGATTTTAACAACTACTTAAAAAGTAGGTACATTATATGATAATTTAAAAAGAAAGCTAGTGATTCTTGATTGGAAAAATGACTGATTAAAACTTTCGTTTCTACGTAAATAATGCGGAGTTTCTCAATTTGGATTCATCTGCATTGCAAAATTAGATAATTACTGTGAAATTTTTAACAATTAACGCTTAGCAAGTTTAATATGCTCTATCTGCTTTCTCACTATTAATTCTTTCACTGTCAGCCGTTGTTACAAAATTCACACAATTCTTCTCCGTCATTTCTCGATTAATTCGCCTTCTTCATAAACTGAAAATTGCTTTTGCTCCACCAATTGCTTTTGCAATTTGGTTTTGGCTCTATTTTCAACCGCGTATGAGTGAGATTCTAGCGTAGGACAAATTATATGCAAACAATTCAGATAACGTGTATGTGCAAAAACGCGTTCTGGAAATCTGTGCACGGGGAGGGTACAATGTAGTCTTATAAGAGATTTTTATAAAACAGTCATGATGCACTTTCATGATTTTTGCCGGCGTCCAAAAGAAAAGTGGCCGTAAAAAAATTCAATTTTTAATTCACAGTGCTGTCAGTGCATTTCACTTTATGACATTCAATGGTTTCATGTCATTATATTTGTCGTGGTGATATATTCGCAAGGAAAAGTAATCTCTATATACCGAACTTGAAGGTTTCGGTAAAGAAATTCGATGCATACATATTGCCGATTTCAATCATTTTCTGACTAGAAATAATTATGCGCTGTTCATTTTCAGGTTAATGGAGACTTTAAAACATTAAACTACCATGAAAATTTATTTTAAAAAATGCAATTATGTATGTAATTTGACAATTTGCTTATAATGTGCTAAAAATGTACAGTTATGACAAAAATTGTGGACACTTACTGAAATTTGAATGTTTTTCAAATTTGAATGCTTAAAGAAAATTTTTACACTTCTCACAAAGCAGTCAGTTATATGCACTATATAATCAAATGTATCTGGACACTTTCGGTTTTTCATGTTTTTTAGAATTTCTTCTGAAAAGCTAGACCAACTACCCTTGAACTTCGACCATGTAAAGAATAGACTCTAGGTCAGATTTTACAGTGAATATAAAGTCACAAAGGCATTTAGGGGACCGACCAGAAATTGTTAAAGAAGAAATAAATCTGGGCTCACCCGGTTCCACAGAAATATGATAATTATTTGGTAATTTCATTAATGGTTTTGCTTAGTATGCACAGCACATTTCCTACGTGCATTTTAGTAAAAATAGCAAGTATATTCTGGAAGATATAATGGTATTCTTAGAAACCCCCCAAATTTAAGTGGAAAACTCTGCATGTTATAAACAAAAAAACATGCGGGGAAATTTGAGATTTTGTAAGAAAACCTTTATATCTTCTAGAATATACTTGCTATTTTTACGAAAATGCATGTAAGTAATGAGATTAGTAAACAAAACCATTGGTGAAGTTTGTAAATCATTATCAGCTTTTTGTTAAACAGGGTGAGCTAAGAATTTTTTCTTTTTTATCAATTTCTGGTCGGTCCTCTAAATAACTTGTGACCAAATATTCACTGTAAAATGGGAAATAGTGATCATTCTTTACATGGTCGAAGTTCAGGGGCAGTTGGTCTAGCCTTTCCGGAGAAATTCTAAAAAATGTGAAAATACGAAATTATCCGATACTTTTGATCATACACTGTATCTATTTGAAGGGAATTGAAAGCTAAATTTTAAAAAAAATTGAAATATTTGTATTACAATGAAAGTTGTGATAATATTAGTCATATAAAGAAGCATAGATATAGGAAAACGAAGGGGCGAACTGCAGTAACAGGTGGTAACAGTCATCCTCAGGACCACTAAAATGAGAGGAACTGCTCAAGTTCATGTTTAAAGGTGGAAATTGTCAGTTTGGCTGTTGAATTGGTAGACTAAAGTGGTTTCCTAGCGTTACTGTACCAGAATTACAGTTTTTAGTGACATGTGTAGTGTTTAGTGCTATTGACATTGTAGGAATTTTTTTTAAGATGTGATTTTTTACAATGTCCGAGAGGAAAAGTAGTGAATGATCACCCAAGAAATAATCCATGATTGTTTTATTGAGTGAAAATGTTTTTAGCACAAATTCTGAGAGAAGGTGATAGGACGTCAGAAGTACTTTGTTTATGATTTTAAGAAACATAATCTATACAAAACAAACCATGAAAAGGAATGAAAAAAGTGCTTAAAAGCTGTTTATGGTAGGAGAGTAAAAAGAATGTGCATCAAGGAAAGAAGGATGAAATGTGAATTGAGTGCTAATGCAGTTTTTGACAATTCCAGAGCAATAAGGTGAAGACTATCCAAGCATGGACTGAAAGATAGACTTCCCAGAAAACATTCATTTCTGAATAAACCGCAGTGAGAGAAAAGAATATAGTGACCATAGGAACGCATTGATGGAACGCATGGAAAAAGATTAGTAGAAACCAGTTATATGGAGAGAGGATATTAAGATATCAATACTTCGATGTAATGGGGGGAAATATGCAAAACATCTATTAAGAGAAGAGGTACATCTGAACTGCACTGAACCCGCAACAAGAATCCTACAAGTGTTATGACTTCGGCATGTATGTCAGCAGATGCTGTTGACCGCCTTGATTTCACAGACGGCACACTAAACTTTAAAAAGTACATTGACACCATCTTGAAATCAAAACATTTACCTTCCATCAGGGATCTATCTCCAGATAATAAGCCATTTTTTACCATCAAGATTCAGCCCCTTACCACACAGCACTGATATGTAAACGGTGGTTCACAGATAATTGCTTGGATGGACAGGAAACAACACGACCTGAACCCCATTGGAAATTTGTGGCTCCATTTGAAAACACTTGTACGAAAAAGGCGATTATCAAATAAAAGAGAATTAATTGCCTCATGGTACCAATTAATAAAAAAAGAAGAAAGCACTGGTATGATCAATGAAACGTCGCTGTGTTGCTGTCTTGAAAAATCAGACTCCTAACCAAATACTGATGGAACATTGCAATTGTAATTTTCACCATAAGTGTTATTCTCACCTCATAACTTATCTTGTAATGCAAATATTTCATTTCCTTTTTCTGCATTGAATTTAGTATTAAATTTCCTTTAAGTAGATATATAATTCATTTCTTTGCGTGTTATGTGACATTTTTATAAGCATTCAGATTTGGAAACATTCAGATTTCAAAATGTGTCCATAATTTGTGACATCACTGCATGTTCGAGACTAAATTTTTATTTATTTATGGACAAACTTTTCAATTTTATTAACCTGAATTTCTCTTTCACACTTAAAGATTTCCGTTTAGGGGCCATGTGTGTTCTCTATAAGAAATCTAAAGCTAAACTGAATTCAAATAAAATCTAGCTCCAAGATAGGAAAGGAATTCGTAGAACAGAAGCTAAGAATAACCCACTTGTTTCAGCGAAAATTGTTTATTGTGTCTTCGGAAACGATCTTCCGGCCATCCTTAAATTTCTATTGCAGGAATTATCAGCGGAAAAGTGTTTTTGTAACTGAATTTATATTTCTTCCTATGTATGAAATCCACGGGCGCTTTTTTGACTTCAATAAGTATACATAATTTTTGCGCGAAAAATTTTGGTCAATATTTAAAAATTTTATTTGATATACAGAAACTAGTTTTCTATTGGAAATCCAAGGCGTTTTGAAAAAAGTGCGTTATATAGAGACTTTTATTTGATATACAGAAACTAGTTTTCTGTTGGAAATCCAAGGCATCTGAAGAAAAGTGCTTTATTTAGAGATTTTTGATGGACTGAAGTTTGATATTCAGTGAAACCTGTGTATAACGAAACTTTCGATAGTCTGGATCAATCGACGGACGTGTTGTACCCTCTCTCCCACAGCGGGAGCATCTGCCGTCGACCTTTCCGCTGAAGCAAAGAAACATCTCCTTGCAATCGCGAAACATCGATATCTAGACTTTTCACAAGATTTCTCTTTCTCCTCTCCTGATAACTTTGATCGTATTGAAGAACTTTTAATCATCTATTAGCACCTCTTGATTGACTCAACTTCCCAGTGAAACTTTCAGAAATTTGTACAATTTTTCATCAAATATTTCAACAGTTATGTATGAAACAGCGAGCAGATATAAGATGACCAGGGTAAGTGTTACTTGCCCCTTGATGGCTTTTCCGCGCATCATGCATTTGTGTCAACATCTTCGTTCCTGCGTGCGCCTTGTACCTAGAGCCTGCTCTTTAGAGAGTAAAGTTGTATAAAGGCTTCGAGCATCGTCTGTCATCCCTCTCTCTCCCTCCAAGCATTTACGTTCACTGTCGATATGTTGACTTATTACGATTTACGTTGACATTATTTTAATCCTGTTACGTTTATTAAAGTTATAGTTGGTTATTAAGGGGACATGCGACGCTTAAACCTCAGCAAAATGGGGGAAAACCTGTCAAATTCGATACTTACATCTCTAAAACAAAACATTTCACAAACTAACTTTTTTTCTAGAAAAATATCTGTTTTTTCTGTTATTGTACACACATTTTCAAATCTTGATATTAATATGTATTTATTTGAGAGAGTAATAAATATGGATATAATTTTTGGTGAAAAAATGAGATAGTCGCCTTGCGCACATGATTACGGATAAAATATTGGTTCAAACACAATATTTTGGGTATCTAAGTAATACAAACAGTCTGTTTAAGAAATTGAACCACAATTTATTTAAATTAAATTATATTTCTATTTTATATACCAATTTAAAATAAAGCGTTACAAATTGTTAAAATTTCAACTGTTCTAACCCCTACAAAAATTCTATAGAGAGAAAATGCAAAAAAACTAAAAATCAATTTGTGAAACATAGCATAATATATATTCAATAAAAATTTTATGTAAAAATATTCAATAGTTATTGAGATATCATGCGCGTTATATAAAAATACAAACACATATAGCCCGTAATATCAAATAAACACATTTTGAGATATAGCGCTTTAAAGATATTAATTACTGTAACTAAAAATATTTTATATTCCAGAATGTTTAAAGGCGTTAAGTTTATATATAATGCTATAGTATACATTTCATTAAAACTTCTCAGAATAGCAATCGGAAAATCTTTAGTGATTGAAGAAAAATGGAATTCACGACGAGAAAAACATTAATATGGCGAAACACTTTTTCACCTCCCCCGTCCCCCCAAACTTCTGTAGAGAGAAAATGCAAAAATAATGTCATTAAAATTGTAGAAAATAGTATAATATACATTCACTAAAAATGTTATGTGAAAATAATCAATAGTTCTTGAGATATCATGCGCGTTTATATAGCCCTTTTATATCAAATAAACACATTTTGAGATATAGTACTTTAAAGATATTTTTTACTGCGACTTAAAATATTTTATATTCCAGCACGTTTAAAGGGGTTAAGTTTACTTCTAAAGCCGTGGTATATATTTCAGTAAAACCTTTTACATATGAAATTAGAAAATTTTTAGCGATTAAAGGAAAATGGAAAATATATTCACGATGAGAAAAACATTTTGCTTGAAAACCACTTCCTCATAAATTATACACTTATTAAAAGCATTTTTGATTTAAAAATGTTAAAATAGTAACTTACCAAATGGTTAAAATCCACCTGCTTCATATGTTATTCCTTCCTTTTTAGTAAATTTTGATTCAACGAGCGCTTTCGCTTTTTCCCTTTCTCTCCTTTTTCCGATGGTATTTTGTTTGGCTCTTCTGTCTTGCTGTTTTTATTCGTCTCATGTCAGCTTTATTATGAGAATTTATTGCATTATTATTGATGCACATATTAAGGCCTTTCATGATATTCAGTCTGCCCAAGCGTCCCTCATTCAAACGTACAAATGATTCGTAGACAGCGATTTCTGCAATCCTACAACCACTGCCCGATATCTTAGGGCAAATCTGCCAAATCACAGAATTTAAAGATTCATTTGTATTTTGAATATAGGCTCCAAGGCAGCGGTTTAATAGCTCAGGATGTTATAAAGCATTAAAGATTGGTTTTATCGCATCCTTAACAGATGGAGGCAAACTGGTTTTGTGATGAAAGGTTTCAGCAGTTCCCTTTGAAACTGCTTGATTGCACTTACACCACGATGTTTCACCAGCTGGGTAGAAGCTATCGAATTATCGGTTGATCTCATGTGAAAAATATGGACCATACAGCATTACTCATGTCTTTGACAGAATTTGAATGCTGTCGAATAACGTTGCCATAGAAAACAGATAATTGATCAATTATATTATCCGTTAGACGTCCTTTCCCTAAAATCGATTTTTTTTATCGTAAAAAGTTTTTAGCCATATATTTTTAAATTTTCGCAGACGAGAGACCATTCGTTTCTGGACATGTCCAACACATTTTCGTTTAGAAATAGGCACATTTTTACCATATGGATGGCATTCTGTATTGGAGTCACAGTCACCAATATAGTTCAGGTAACGGACACCTCTTTCACTTTCAGAACGTTGAAACAGTTTTACCATTTCATCTGCTTCCATTTTACCAGATGAGTCAATATGGTTTTTTGTACACACTTGGGAGTGTCTGGCGTGCCATTTCTTAAACGCACTACAAAGACGCGGCCGTTTCCACAAACTGCAACCTTTGCAGGCTTTCGACAGACCCTCCAAATTTATGACCTTACCAGTGTCTGCGCCTATTAAGGTGCAAACAAACATAATGGTGACCGGCTCTGGAAACGCACACCTGGCCCTAAATCAATGTCAGCTGTCGGAGGAGGGCATACATCATAGCTTCCTCCGCCCTTTGGGGAAACTTTTCACGCAGTAAGAAGAATTTAAAATTTCGTTCATCATCACTGCAGATGAAGAACCATTTCTGCATTCAAGAACCAAACTGTGACTTACTTGAATCACTGCATTATGTTCATGACCTTTCAAAACCTCACATTAACCTTAACTATATGCAAATATAATTATTTAAATAGCTGTCTCCACTGTAGTGTAATTTCTGATAAGGGAGAAATCAAACATATATAACACACTAGTAAGGATAGGTTTGTGAAATACACAACACACGTGCAATTAAAACACATAAATCAATTTAATTTGTCTTCCGACAAGACCAATAAATACCCAGTAAGAAGTGAATTTTACGCTCCAATTTCAAATTTTTAACATTTCGAAACAAACACATAACAAATTATTAATATATGAATACTGTGATTACAACACGAAATTTCTCTAAATAAGAGTTTTAGTAAAACACAATTTATTTCCTTCGAACATACGCATAAAACAGTAGTAAATATTAATCAAAATAAAGTAAATAAAAGAAATAATTTTATCTTTTCTATACTGAATTAGATATATACAAGCAACTTTTAGGACCCAACATTTAATTCGCTACAACCAATCTGCTGAGACTGTCAGCATTTTGATGATTTTTTCCAGTCCGATGAACTATTTTAAAATTATAGGGTTGCAAGGCGAACGCCCAGCCCATCAATCGAGAATTTGAATTGGCGTTCGATTTCAGCCAGACTAAAAGGTTGTGGTTGGTCATCATCGTAAAATTTTGGCCGTTTGGATAATAATGTAACCTTTTAATGGCAAATATGATACTAACACATTCTTTCTCTGTGGTGCAATAATTTCTCTCGACATTCGAGAATCTTTTTGCTTAGATATAAAATCGGATGTTCTTCCTTATCCTCATTCAGCTGCGAGAGCACGACACCCATACCCACGTCAGAAGAGTCGGTTTGAACGTTGAATTCCCTATTAAAATTTATTTGGAGAATATAAAACGGACTTTTCTATCAGTTTCCCTTTTAATTTCTGGAAAGCCTCTTCACAGGCTGCTGTCCAATCTATGTCACCCTTTTTTGGTTTTCCCGTTCAAAGTAGCGGTAAGTGGTGCAGCTATCAGGGAATACAACGGACTATAATAACCTACCAAGCCTAAAAACGCCCGCACCTGAGTTTTTGTTCTTGGGGTAGGGAAAGTCTGTATACTTTGAATTTTGGCTTCTGTCGGGGAGCGAAAACCATTTCCTACAACATGCCCATGAAGGTATTTCACGTGAGTTTGTGCAAATTTGCACTTGGTTGGTTTAACGGCTAATTTATCCTTGGCTATGTGTTCTAATACACGATCCAGTAATGCTCCTCCCAGGTCTCTGAGAAGATCGCAATGCCGTCCATGTAGGGAACGGCAAATTCTTCACAATCTCCCAGTAGTTCTGCCATTAATCTACTGAAGAAATACGGCTCAATTTTTAGAACAAACTCCTACAGAGAGGGCTATAAGTTCCAAAACTGGTGCAAAACGCAGCTAAACTTTGATCCTTTTCACTCAAAGGAATCTGGCAGTAACCTTCTGCGAAATCTGAAACGGTGATGTAACGAGCAACCGCCACGCGTTCGATACGTTCTTCTATATTCGGAAGGGGGAAGAATTCTGTAGGAGTAATTTCATTTAAACGACGGTAATCGACGCAGGATCTCGGATCTTTTCCTGGGGCTTCGACGAAAATTATCGGAGTAGTGTAGTCCGATTCCCCTACTTCTATAATCTTCAGATCTAACATTCGCTGTACTTCCATTTTCAAAATTTCGTTCTGCCTATGCGACGAACGATATGGTTTTGACCACACCGGCTTCTCGTTGATAAGTTGGATATCATGGGTAACTAAATTAGTTAAACCTAATTCGTTTGAAAAACTAGTAGAATACTTGCCTAAAAATTGTCTTAACTGATAGATCTATTCCGGTTCTAACCGTTCACTCAAAGCACTCGACTAAGTGATTTCTTAAAAGTCGTATATATTTGGATTCATCCTAATGAAAGGGAAATCCAAATCATTATCTATCTGCGAAGCATCCCACATTTACAGTTCTACCAAATTGACTGCCTCCGGTCTTTTATGATACCGCTTCAATATATTAATATGATAGGTTTGAGAACTTCCTCTTTTCCCAGGAATCTCTACCGCGGAATTAGTTCCCGAAATCTTGTTTTGAATCCTTCCCGGACCCATCCATTGTATTCCAAATTTATTTCCCCTACCCGTGGCCAGTACCAAAACCAACTCCTTCTTTAAACGCTCGCTTCACGGCATTTTTAATCATAACACTTTTTTGCTTTATTTGAAGCTCCTCCATTTGCTTCACTGCTACTTCCTGAGACCGTTTTAGTCTATTAATCAGTCGGAATACGTATTCAGTCACAGAGCTATCATCGTCCTCCAGTTCAAACCATTTCTCATATAATAAGGTTTCTGGAATTCTGAGATTTTCCCCCAAAACTATCTCGGAGGGAGAGAACCCAGTGGTTTCGTGGGTGACCGTCAGTAACGCGAGCAGAGCTGAAGGAAGATTTTTCTCCCATTCTTCCCCTGCTTCCAAGCACAATGCCTTTAACAATCGCTTTACCGTGCGGTGAAAACGTTCTACAGGATTGGACTGGGGGTGGTGTATCGAACTGTGACAGCTTTTTATGCCAAATCGTTCAAAAAATTCACCCGTTAACGCGCTGGTAAAAGATGTGCCCTGATATCAGTCTGTACTTCCCGGGGAAACCCGATTCTACTGAATATATTTAACAAAGCATCAGTGACTGATATAGAATTTATATCCGCCACCGGAATAGCCTCAGGATATTTATTAGTCAGACAAATAGCAATAATTAAATACCGATTTCCTCTTTTGTTTCCGGCAGAGGGCTGCATGCATCGATATTTATTTTTAAAAATATCTCTTGAATTACAGGGATTAATTTTAGCAGAGCTTTCTTTTCATCATTAGGTTTGTCTGCCCGTTGGCATTCATCGCATGTCCGAACGTACTGTTCAATGTCCTGATAACAACCGGGCCAATAAAAATACCTGGATAACTTATCGTTAGCTTTGGTACTCCCCAAATGAGCAGACGTTCCTTCGTTCCTCTTTCAGCCCTTCCGGAATCACTAACAACTTTTTTATGTTTCCAAGTCTGTCATTCTGAGTTTTAACCAAAATTCCATCCTCTATATGACACCTATTTTTCTCGTTTGTCGAATTCTGATTTGCCGCTATTTCGAAAAATCCCTTAAGTTCCG
Source organism: Araneus ventricosus (assembly GCA_013235015.1). Classification (NCBI taxonomy): domain Eukaryota; kingdom Metazoa; phylum Arthropoda; class Arachnida; order Araneae; family Araneidae; genus Araneus; species Araneus ventricosus. The sequence goes on along the minus strand of BGPR01003289.1, from coordinate 123,420 downwards.
AACTGTCATGTTGAGCCCTCTTAAATTCTTCCCTATTAATTTCTAGTGAGGATAGTTCCGCGGATTCTTTATTCAAGTAGGGAATTTTAATTACCTCAGTGTCAGGTTCGAGTGGAATAGCATTTTCTGCTTTATTTAATTCATTCTCTTCCACTATTATTTCCGAAGAGTCCGATTCCTTCTCTGCCATTTCTTTCTCCACTTTCCTCATTTTCTATCGCGTTTGCACCGCGTTTATAGGTTCAATTCCAGTAAATTTACCCATTTTCTTTTCCTCAATGAAGGCTGCCGTTCTGTTACCTAAAATATAGTGCCCTTGATCTAAACTGTCAGCAAAGACGGCTGCCTTTGTTCTAACTTTTCCGAATTCCCCGGATATTTCTACTATGTCTAGAGGCAACGAAATATAATGCTCATCTAACGGTTGCTTTACCCAAATGTTTTCCCCACAATAAAATTCTGGCTTTACATATCTCTTTTATACCAAATCTATCGTGCTTCCAGAATCGAGTAAGAATTCTATCTCTAATGCCATTTACCAAATCTGGCTTTAGGTAAAGGTCTAAAAACTGTGGTTAATATCCCTCTCTTTGATTAACATGATTAACTTGCTCGACCTTTTCGCTTCGTTGTTTCGCAAAACGCGGACATTAGGGCCTTAAATGCCCGGGTTGATTACATTCGAAATATTTGAGAGCTCTGCGTCGTTTGAATATATCTGGCAATCTGCTACGCGAATTTATTTCTTTGCGAGGTTCTTCTCTGGTGTCAGTTAAGATTGACGTGTTTCTTGTTTTATTTGATTGGTTATTAATCATAGGAGGATACGGTTTCTCTGTACGTACCATTTCTCAAATGGTTTCTTCTTAGGTTTCCTGACCATTTCATAATTATCGAGCGTATCTGCTGAAAGTGAAGATGATTTTATCATGGTCCATTCGTCTCAGCGAAATGTTGTCCTCCCCACTTACTCTCTTTTTCGTATGATCTGCTATCATTAAATCTTTTAGAGCCTCAAAATCGTCTACCTCCATCCCTTTTAGCCACTCATCTAATTAATTTTGTGCTTCGAAAACAAAATCCCTCCAAATACTCTAAGATTTTTTCTGATGGTAAACGAATTTTTGTCTAAATACCTCTGGAGTTAAATCGCTTTAATAATAACTTCTTAATGTGTTCGTAATCCCACACTGTCACATTTCGGTTTAACGCCTGATTCGAAAGCAAATTTGCCCTTTCTCCCTCTATTCTAGTCTCTATTCTTATAGCGAAGGTATCTCTCGTGAGCCCTTCTTCATAATTTTGAATATTTAAAATTAGGTTCCTTAGTTCCATTAATTTCATATTTGGACTGGCGGGCAATTGCGACTCTTCAGCTAAGTTTAGCAAATCAGCCTGTCTATCACCTTTTAATAAGTAAGCCACGATCAACAATAGCTAACCCTATTCTCTTATAAACATTAAATAAAATACACCAAATTCTACAATTTTTTCAAAATTTCAGATATATAATACATATACCGAAAATATTAAATACCCTTTTCCAGAAATTACACTAGTTTAGTGAAACAAAAATATTTTATTTAAACTATCAATTATAAATTATAATTAAACCTGAAAAGTCACAGTTTGTAAAAACAGAAAGGTACTCACCCCTTTTGATGTCAACATTAACACTCAATAGAAAATTCCATGGACGCACCTTCGGTATAAAAACAGGATCACAACAACTATAGCACTACGATGAAAATGAACACACAATTCGTAGCATAACCTGGGGCACGAAGATTGTAATGCAGGTTGCCGCACAGCTGAACTAGAACAGGAACACGATGTACATCTCACAGGAAGGAAAACTCAAACTGTGTAAGCTTTACACCTTTAAAACCCTTCTTTCTACTGCCTAGTTTAGGCGCTTGAAGAAACAAATACAACTTTTATCCGTACAAGTTTTGCACTGTTCTCATAACTAGTTTAGGTAAAATATCATAGTGTACGATTCTACTGCTAAGCATCAATGCAAGTTTTGCATTTCGAAAATTGAACCTAGTTTAGGCCTTGAATCACCAGCAGTTTACGGGCAAAAAACCATCAGTGAATGGACTCTTATTGTAACCGCTGCCACCAAAAATAGCTGTAACGTCTTGCAGTTATGCTTAAAGAATATTCACAGCTAAGTTAAATTTAACTTAATTTATTGAGATTTCATCAATTAATATGATAGAAAATACGAAATATAAAAAGCTATTCTAAGTAACTTAAATATTTCTTATCCATATAAGCATATAAACATTTTTTAGGAGAACCATACAACAAAACACTATAATTAAATTGTTTAATGTGATTCATCCTATTTTTGTTATCTGAACTAATCTGTCGTTTCTATTTATAATTAAATTTTCGTATACAAATTTGCAGATATTACAATCCCAAAAAGGAAATCTATTTACTTCAAAATTAAACGCATTTCTTTTATCAAAAATATCAGTATTAATTTTTATACCTGAAATTTTTATTTCTATATAAAGAAATTCTGTAAATAGTTCATTATTATTAGTCTTTATTAATTTCAAATAATCAGGATAGAACTTAATTTGTAGCATTAGGTCCGATTTTTTTATTAAAAATTATCAAATCATCAATAAATCTATACATTAAACAAGATTAATTACAAATGTTGTCTTTCTCATAAAAATGCAAGTATATATTAGCCAAACTATTGCTAACTGGTCCACCTTGTGGCAGACCTTTAATCTGGTGGTAGAGCTTATAATCAAAATCAATAAAATTTTCTTTCAAAACTAAATTAAGAAGAGTTTTGTAATTATGAATGCCTATTAACTTTAAAAAACTTTTATGAATTTTTATTAGAGTATTAACTATCATTTAAACTATTAAATATATCTTTGAAGTCAAAAGTCTGTACATTAAAAATTTCAACATCTTTAATGGCATTTATAATTTCATCGCTAATATTGATAATTATTGTATTGTTTTGTTTTCTCAAATTTTCTATAATTGCCTGCATGTATTTTTGTAGAATTTTCCTCATTTAGTCATACAATTATTGCAGCCATTAGTTACACTTCGAAATTAATTAGGAATTTTATAAAATAGTTGATATATTTATATATATATATAATTAATTATTTTTTTACTTTCTTTGATTATTTTTAACGATTCCTCATTTTGAATTACTTCTACTTCCATAGATATATATTTATATATACATATTTAAGTAATAAATTAGAGTTTATACGTTTTTCAAGGGACTGATGTAAAACGAAATATATTTATGAACAAACGGTGTAATGGAAATTTTAATAAATACCTTGGATTATTATAAATTTAATTTTCCTAATGCATATTCAAATAAAAGCATCCATTTTAAAGCTTTTAACATAACACTTGTGTATCACTACATAGCGTTGAAAGCAGCAATTAAATTTTAAAATTAAACTTTTATCATAACAGTGAACTTTTATCATAGCATGGCTTTTTGCATATTTTGAGTACAAAATGTGCATATTTTACAAGATATATGTCCTTGCATATATCGTATAAAATATGCACAATTAGTCGTCGGCGTTTCTTTGAATATTTAGCGTCGTCTACTTTGTTGATTGTCTATGAATATTAAATACCGTTTTATAAATGGAATTACATTTATTGAATGTTTTCTCACTTGTGTTCTGACGAACAAAATAAGTTCGATTATTTTTAATGGAGTCCATTAGTCTTTAAAAGAAGATGTAATAACTTCTTAACCTTCTTCTTCATAATGCTATCCCCCCTCCGCTTTCTAAAAGAAATTTCCTCCTTAATAGGAACAGACAAGGAATAGATAAGGCAGAAAATTTCAGAATTTTAGAAAGGGGAAAAATGACAATTAACCGTAGCTTTGCGTCATATTAACGAAGCATTTTATCATTACAATGGTTACGAATGAACCAGGTGACTGTGATGAAACGACGTATAAACGAGAAAAGTATAATCATGTTTTGTTTTCATTTTTATATAGCAACAACGTAAAAGAAAAATAACGATAGAAAAACGAGAAATATGGAAAAAGGAAATAATGGAAAGAATATCATGGGAGAGAAATATTCCAATGGTATTCAAAAGGTGCTTTTTATGCGTAGGAGCAAAGGAATAAGCACTTTAAAAACAATATCCCCTTGATTAAAATAAAGAAATATTACATAAACATAAATATATACAACAATAGGAATAAAATACATAAAACTAAGGAATCCGTATAGAAGAAAAATGGATAATAGAAAATTCTGAGCGAAAAAGGTATTGACAATAGTTCCGAAATTCAGACCAATGTTTCAAAATTCTCTATCTTTTCTTCCTGCATAAATTACTTAAAAACATTGACAACATTCGTTTCAAAATTTCAAATTCTTATTCAATACAACTTTAGTTCTGCATTGAATAGAGATGGAATCTTTATTGCCGTTTGAAGGTCTATCACCTACAAGCTAAATAATTCCTATTCACAAAATTCATATAATTTTTCTACTATAAAAAATTCTATTTAAAAATTTAAAAGATTCATCATTACTCCTATTGGCAAAGCATCTAATAGCTATACCTTTATATAAAAACAGTGTTATTGTAATCTTCTGGATAGCGAATTACTTTATTCAGTAACTTACAAAAAATCAAACTCTTATACGAATACAATCACTAAAAAATCCTTGCATTCGACAAATTCTTTAAAATATGGAACTGTGAGTTCTCTTTACATCACTAAAAATCTTAAATTTCATAAAAATATTATTTCCATCACTTGTGAAGGTTCTTCATACATGAAAAAAACCTCCACTGAATATTCTTTAATCTTTTTAAAAAATTACTTTATGTTATCTATTTCATTTACAAAAATAAAGGCAATTTAACATATTAACTTACGATTTCTATTTACCAGCATTCCCTACTGACTAGTTTACTGGATTCCTTAAACGCGTGTAATAATCATTCTGGAAGTTACAGAAGGAAGAGAAAATAAACTACCTTCCTTAAACGCGTATAGCAATCATTCTGGAAGCTACAGAAGGAAGACAAAATGTGCCACCTCACCACCACACAACCGATGCATCGATTTTTATGACTTCTGAAAGAATTTTGAGCTTGCATTTTTTAGTTGCATGTATTTTTCTAAATGAAATACTTTTCTGGATTTTTCCTTGTTGGGTGATGACTAGAGAAACGTTCTGCTCCAAACATTGAATCATAGAGTAACTTAATAATAAATTATAATTTTCCCAACTTTTGCTGCAAAGTTACCTCATAGGTAGGGATTCTTTGGACCTGCTATTATTTTTACGTATAACAAACTCACTGTGATGCAATGCTAATCAATTTATTGACAACATGTGTGGAAATATACAAAATAATCTTGAAATCCAGCCAGAAATGTTTTTACGAATAAAATTACCCATTTACAAATTTTTAATTTATTTTTATAATAATTATATTTATAATAAATGCTGCTTAAAAGCCAATATTAAGCTTGTTTATTGATAACATAGAAGAATGTAAGAAAAAACTTTCAGTCCATTCAAATAAACAGAAAATAGACCAAAATTTAACAGAAAGGAAAAACAAAAGTGCTGCTCAAACAAAACATGATTTTCACCAACAATCAGACTCAACCTATATTTTGAAGTTCAGGAAGAGCATAGAATCCTCTTCTGCAGTCAAGCTTTGGAGTGTCAATACGCACATCAGTAGGCAGTCTCATAAAAAAAGTGCCAATGTGACCTACCACATCTTCTCAAAGATACTCCATCACCTCTGATGGAGTGTCTTTGGGTATGTCGTAATAAAACTGTGAACATTTGTTGCGATTATAAAAGGTCAGTTTGCGGCTGTTGTACAAGCAAAGTGATAAAGCTGAGTGTTTTTAGAAACTCTAAAAAAGAGTAATGTAAGTAAATCTATTTGTAATATTCATATTCTTAACTGTATACTTTTTAAAAGGTGTTTATCATATGTATTATTGATTTAAAATATCTTGTGTAGTTCAAAGTAATTTCCTTTGCATAAAGTACATTATTTTTTCATTTTATTAATAATAGATTATATATATTGTATTTTCTTGCACACAAAATAATTTCATAAAATGATGAAAAAGTGATGAGCGGGAAATTAATGTAAAGAAAATGTAAAATTTAAAAATAAAATGTTTTAAAAAACAGGTCTTAGCAAAGAAAAATGGAAAAAATGTTGTTTTTGGTTATTAAAAGAGAGCGGTCAAAATAACCGCTCTGAAAGTCAAGTCGTGCCACAGCACTAAATCGACATAATCCTGGCTCAAGAGACTTGTATAAAAAAGGACGAGGTCAAGGGCATACCACAAAAGTGGAAGAGCTGGACCTCTAAGAATGGAAAAGCTTCCATCATTCTCCCCAGCACCCTTAAAGCCACTTTTCTCTCTCCACTCGACAACATCGTTGCGATAAAGATAATTCTTAATGGGAAGCCATGCACGATCATCTCTGCGTACTCCTCCCCAATCGAAGATATAGAACCCACCCTGATGGAAATCCAAGACATGGTGGAAGCACTTAATGGCGAGGACTACATCATCGGTGCAGATTTGAATGGTCACCACGCCAGTTGGGGGTACAACGACACCAGTCATAGAGGAAGAGCAATTGAAAACCTGCTGAACGCCGAACAAATGATTCTCCTTAATCCAATCGATGCACCCCTGCCTTCTTCTATACCAGTGGTACAGTAAGGCGACCTGACCTTTCCATAGTTTCAAACAATGAAATAGCCACCAGAGCGTCATGGGAAGTACTTGAGGAAGAATCCCTAAGTGATCACCAGTATATCAAGCTAGAAATACACTTAGGAAGGAAAACCATGACGTTCATCAGTTTCAAAACCAAATATGGCGGCCACTCAGAATTCCACAGGAACCTGCGCCAATACGTCCACCAAGCCCTTGAAGACCTACGCAACTGCAACAATAAGGAAGACCTAGACAAAGCAATCAATAGCATCCACCTAAAACTAGTAGAAATTTGTAAACGCTCATACCGCCTAAAGAAGCAGGAAATCAACAAACCCCCAACCTGGTGGACTCAAGATCTAGCCATCATGAGGAAGAGAGTGGGAGCCTTCAGGAGGAGGGCGCAGAGAGCGCCAACAGAGCTACGGCAAGCCACATGCATTATTTACTCGAGAGAAAGAGCACAGTACAGAAGACACCTAGTCAAAACGAGACGAAGGGCCTAGAAGAAATTCTGCATAGAAGCCTCCAATCCCTTTGGCAAGCAATATAAAGCAATTTTCCGTGGAGGTCGACCTCCCTCGGACCTATTTCAACAGAGCACTCCAGCAGGCACTGAACTTAGCTTCACCCTAAACATACTGGAATCCCTCTACACTCATACACCTCAAGCTCCATTCATAGGCAGTACTGCCTCATCACAACCTAATGATAGCCCCTTCTCCAGCAGAGAATTACGGAAAGTTATAAGAGAGCTCAACAAGACTAAGGCACCAGGCTATGACGGACTGGACAACATCATACTCCAGCAAATCCACTCCACCAGTCCTTAGTTACTACTGGAAATGTTTGATAAATGCCTAAGCCTTGGCCTCTTCCCAACGTCTTTTAAAACGGGTGTCATTCTTCTCTTCTATAAAGAAGGAAAGGACCAAAACGACTCCAAGTCCTATCGCCCGATCTCTCTTCTCCCATCTATGGGGAACTACTGGAGAAGCTCATGACTCAACGCCTCACATACTTCCTCAAAAATACCCGGCAAGTCAATCCAAAGCAATTTGGCTTCAAAGAGGGAGTTTCAATTGACCATGCTCTTGACTCCCTTCTTACCACAAAAGACCGTCACAAAAGAAATAAAATGCATGTCACCGTAATCTCTATCGATATTAAAGGGGCCTTCGATAACTTAAAATATAGATCAATAGTCTAAAAACTCTCAAATAGCCAATGCCCACAAAACATCCAATCACTGTTTAGAAACCTACTTAAGGACAGAAATGTAATAATTTCAACCAACGAAGGAGTGGCACAACAACCACAGACCAGGGATTGTCTGCAAGGGTCCTGTAGTGGTCCTGCGCTGTGGAACCTAGTGGCAGAAGAGGCCCTCGCACAACAGTATCCAGCCAACACAACAATCCAAGCCTTTGCGGATGACTTCTGCAGCTGAAAGTGAAAGAAAGCTAGGCACAGCAGCATCGGAGGCCCTAAAAATATTCAAAACATGGTCAGATCGTCATGGTTTAGAAATCTCCAAGGAAAAAACACAGTTCCTGCTGCTTAGCAACCTACGAAGAGGTCCCTCCATTTACTGGGGAAGTCAACGAGTCAAGCGCACCAAAACCCTTAAATACCTTGGAGTGCACCTAGGCAGCAAGCTTAACTGGGCACACCACCTGGTACAGCAAGGTGCGAAAGCTCTGCAACAACATAGCCAACTGGTAAAGCTAGCGGGGTGCACTTGGGGTATCTCCCCTAAGCTCCGAACGCAACTGTACAGAGCAGTCACAGAGAGGACTGTTGCGCATGGAGTGTCAGCATGGGGCAGATACATCACCTACCGCATGATTACAAAACTAAGTCAAAAACAGCGTCCTCTCCTACTTAATATCACGGGAGCATACAGAACATCGCCCACATCAGCTCTCCAGGTCATTACAGGAATAATGCCTCTAGACATCAAACTAGAGGCAGAGGCACAGTTAGTACAGCTGATACGCTTGAAGAAAAATCTAACAATAGAAGGAGAAGAATATAATTACGAAACCTATGAAGAAAAGGCGACAGGCTGGTCACGCCATCCGGCGGAGTTTATAGACGAAGAGAGAGTGAACCTAGAAGAAAACCTTGGTGTTGTGCGAAATCAATATATTCACGGATGGCTCTAAAATGGAACAGGGTGTTGGATCTGCCTTCTGCGTCTTTGGAGAGCAGCAGAAACTTGTAGCACAATGGCAGGGACGACTTCCTCCAAAAAATTCTATATTCCGGGCACAGCTAATAGCTCTCCAAGAAACGGTTAAATATGCCCAAAACACCAAAACAAAGTAAAGATCTGGAGCGACAGCCAATCCGGCCTGAAAGCCCTATTAAACCAGAGATCCAATAGCCCAATAGCCAGAAACATTCAGGACTCTCTGTACAACACTCATAACATCAGGCTGGGTTGGATTAGAGCCCATGTAAGGCACCTGGGGAACGAGAAAGCTGATGAGCTGGCCAAAGAGGCAATTACGTCTACGGAGGCAGCAGTGCTCACGGTTCCCCTTCCCAAAAGTAGTGCAAACAAGATCTCAAGCAGCGAGCCCTGGCTAAGTGACAGAGGCGTTGGGATGATGGCATCAATTGCCGCTCCACATATTAAATCATAAAGAAGGTAGGACTTCGAAATCATAATTGACCGAGACAGCTCATCCAGTTTATCACAGGGCCCGGCCCTTCCCGTCCTATCTTTTCCGATTCGGAAAACACCCAGACAACTGCTGTGCCTATGGAGAACTTGGCACGCCTTTTCACTATGCCACCAAGTGCTGCCTCACGCTTTCTTAACACCTCAAGTGTCCATCAGATCAACACAAAGAAGCCTGGTTGAAATCAATAACCAACCACCGCCTACTAAGAAACAAAATAATAGATCTCCTCAACTTTATCACCAGCCAAGACCTACTTAAATCTGAACAGCCAGAAAAACTCCACAATAGCCTGCATTGTTCATCTCACTACAAAGCTCATGTCTCCCACCATACCCTTCTTCGTTTAGTGTATATATTTGTGTTTTTATGTACGCGTTTATGTTTGTGTATATAATAGTGTTTATATTTGTATTTCTCCTCTTTGTATCCTTTTTTTGCTCTTGCTTTATTTCAATAAAGTTTCACGTATACCCACCGAACCGACAGGGAGCCGCCCTGGCTCCGAGTTCGGGGGTATGCTGTGGTGTTATGTTATGATCAGTGTTTCTCATTCCTTAAACGTATAATAGCCGCTCTCGTAGCCCTCGGGCAGGTTCGTGGTCAGCTTACACTTAGCTCACCATAGCCGCTAGCAGCTCGCTGTTTCGAGACTCTCAGCTACTATTTTTGTCGATTTTAAATAATGCATGAAGATCAATGGAACAGACAATAAAACCATAGTAGATTTCATATTCTTTGTAGGCAACAGTTTCTTTTAAAATTTTAAAATCTTTGAGTAAACCCCATCGAGTTGCAATGTTTTGCACAACTTTCTCACGAATTTTGGGATGACAGTCTTCAGATCCATAGATAAAAAATGATATCGCTCTAAATAAACAGTTTCCATCGCCTACAATAAATATTTTACAATATTTTTGACACGCCATGGAACTGAAGGATCATTGATAAAGACAAAAATCATTTGAAAATTAAAAAGTTAATTCCAAACACAACTTCATTATATCATTTAACAACGATTTATTCCATAAAAGATTTTAAACAACAACTAATTTTCTTGTTGCCGTTCTAATAAGAATAATTTAGAACAGAAACAAAATCGTTTGCTAATGATTTCAAATTTGATATTAACTAAAACAAAGATAATGATATTTATAAATATGCCCTAATAAAATCGTCTAGTATTAAAACTGAATTATATAGATGTCTTAATAAAATCGTCTGCTATTAAAATTAAATTATATAGATGTCTTAACAAAATCGTCTGCATTTAAAACTATTAAATTGCAATTAAATGCAACACAAATGCATGCAAATAAAAAATACTATTTTAAACTTACAAAAATAAAGCAGATTATTCTGATTGGTTAGTTATTTGAAAGAAGTGACGTAATAAATTGGCGAAATCAGTCTCGTTTTTGAGGCTCAGGAACTCCTTATTTTGCAATAAATCTCCGTTAGTTCCGTTAATATATTCAGTTTATTTTGCAAAATCTCTCGAAAAGTAAGGGTTGTGGGGGGGGCAGACGACACTTGATGACATATATAGTCGTCATAAGCTTTCATATGAAATAAAAATTGTCGAAATCGGTTTGGTGGTTGGGGCTGGGGGATTTCTGCAAGGTTTTTCCCTATAGACAATGTACAGTGGAGAAGTGCCTTTCTATCTCGTTCGAAAATGGAGGTTGTTGTTGGGCAGGAGACCCTTGATGACAAATCTAGACATCATAAGCTTTCATATGAAATAAGAATTGTCGAAATGCGTCGGGTGGTTGTGGTTGGGGGATTTCTACAAGGTTTACCCCCATAGACATTGTACATCCAATTAATTAAACGTTTTTAAGTAATTTTTTCTTGATTAGTATGTAATGAAAGTGTTATTTTAGTTAAAATTTCAGCTCATATAAAATTAATGTAACTTAAAACCAGTGTTTCTCATTCACAAAAATTAGACACCAGTTTTCCTCATTCAGAAGAAAGCTGAGCAGCCATCGGGCCACCATGTGTGGCATTTGCAACACTCTATTTAACCTTCTGATGGAGGGTCTACATAGATCTTATAACACTCAGGGCACTGTATTATATTTTCTTTGGAAATTGGAGCTGGCGTCATGAGTGGCAGAAGTTTGGACTTTTTAAAGGAATCAAACTTCAGTTTCTTTGTAATAACTCCTTTAATGCCCCCTAACCTCTTGTCTTTGCTGGTTAAACTTTCCTCTTCCACCTTCTGTGTGTCTTTCTCAACCGACATCTCTTTGATTGGTAAGCTTATTAAAATATTATCTGTAGGTCTCATACCTTCCAACATGTGACGGAACAGATAGATGATCACGTAGCTCAAGAAAATTATACAAAATGTTTAAAAAATTCATGTGTTCTTAAAAAAGAAAACAGTAAAAAACACTTGGGGCAAGATGGCGATGTCGTTAACTAGCCTTCATCGGCAATGTTAAAAGTCTTTGTTTTTTTGGTGGGATTAATAAGAATTAGTTTTAAAAAGTAGTGATTTTTGAAAAGCGTGTTGTCTGAGGTAGTCATGAATAGCAAACAATAAACAAATATATTAGGTGTTAGTCCACTATAACTTACGTTGAGGGTCTAGAAAATTACAACACGTCAAGCAAGAAATACGACCACCAAATAACAAACAGCGAAATGGCTTCAGTGGTTTCACTATGCGATTTTTAGTGCGCAGAAGTGTAGAGGGCGGGTAGTATCACTAAGGCATCGCTACCTGGTAATCTGAACTTAAAACAAGCCCTTCACCATCTTTACCGACTCGCCTTCTTGCACTGACTTCCCCTACAATACTTTTGGCGGCAAGCGCATTTAAATATGAAAGATAATAAATCTAGCCTTCATTTTGTTGCTTTTGATGCAAATTATGTTTGTTAGTTTTGTTGTAATTAATTTTTTCTGACGTGGGTAACTTTGAGCAGTGGATATTTGTGGAACAAAGCAACCCCAGTTGTTTTTTGCATTTATTTTTTATTTAATTATAATAATAACTATGTTTCTTTTGATGCAGATGTGCACAGGGTGTATAAAAGGAAGTTAGGGACATGTAAACATATGGATTTCTCTCTCTCGAGAGAGAGACCATGAAAGCTTGTCTTAACTACTTAACAGTTTTACCCGAACACTGTTCTGGCACTGCGAAAGGGGACTTCCCTGATTTGCCCGAAAGCCGCTCCAACAGGTCATTTTTCTAAGCCAATCCACTGATTATCCTGGCTTTTTCACTTTCTTTACTTTGCAATGTTTCTAATGAATGACTCTAGCAATCTAATTAATGTTGGATAGCAAAACAAGTGCAAACCACTTTTTAGGTCAGGTTCGGTTAGATAAACCAGCTTTTAGGTCCTTTTTTCCCCTCCAATTAAAAATTATCAAAAATTACTAAAATCAATACTTGCAACAGTTTTGACTGCCGATTTGAATTTATAAAATCAATTTGAATAGAAAATTGCTTATAAAGAATGTGGTTATCTTTGGACAAATATGGCAAAAGAAAAGAAACTGTTAAGTGGTTATTGCCATTTCACAATGTTAGTTGTACTCTTAAAGCGGCAGAAGCTTTATTAGTACTTCAAGCGAACAGTTTATTACAGAAAAAGCTACTTCATATAAGGAAACCCTCCGATTTTTTTTCCAATTGGAAGGAAAAGAACGGTGCAACTTGTGTAGTCCAGTTCAGTGACTTCGGTTTTCCTGTCAATAATGTAGATCTTATAATGATACTAAACGCTTATCTAACTAAGAAGATGATGTAATATATAGATATATTAATAACGTATGAGGTAATAATTGGATAAAAGGAATTCTAAAACATCATACTGATTTGTCCGGATATACTGGCGTAAAATTGTTAATCATAATCAGATATTTATAAAATTTGTTTTTATTGTATATTTCCACCCAAGTTTGTAATAAATACATATAGCATTGTACATAATAATATTTCATTGAAATACGCTGATAAAATAACCAGTGCAAAAAATTCCCACCTATGAGGTAACTTGTCACCAAAATTTCGAAAAATTATAATTTATTATTAAATTACTGTGAGATCCAAATCTTGCTGCAGAGCAACGTCATGAAATTCGATGCAAAGTAACCTCGTTTTAGGGTTATGTTCGAAAATTAAATAACACTGCGCAGAGCTATCTTTTCATGAATAAATTAAACATGAACACTATTTAGGAAACCTAATTTACTGATCATAAGTCATAAATTAGTAAAATTTAAATGAAATCAAGAATCTTATATAGCCCACGTTTTTGTAATCACTCAGGAGATGGGATTATGGTAACTATTTTAGTATCATCTTACAGAAAATGTCTTTTCCTGCTATCTACTTCCTACATGTCTTAGCCATAAAAATACAACTGACTTTTAATTTATCGACCGCAATTTCAACAACTTTTCTAGGATATTTCTGATTCTCATATAAAAATCCAATACGTAGTCGTTTGATACTATTGCAATTAGTTTCATCGCCACCTTCTGGAAGAGAGGCCCAGGAAACAAATATGGAGTATGGCCAACAGCAAACACAGAAAAGGAATAATAAATGAAATCGCTTATTTTTAATCGAAGGAAGGAATAAATAAATTATTCATTCATATCTAAGTAGTGCTATTTTACTTTTAACACATTAGCATAATTATAAAAGAAAAAAAATTAATGTAAATTTATTTTTCTTACTTTAATTTCAGCAAAATAGTTTTTTTATCGTTTGGTGAGTATTATTTCTCAAGAATAAAAAGGAAATGAATGTATTATTCATTATTCTCTTATACAAAGATGAAAAAGGAATTGGTTCAGCGTTTTTCGAAGTCAGAATATTCCAAATGATTAAATATGCAAAGCATAATTTTCCATTTTGAAATATGTCAAAATATTAACTGAGCATTTGTTTTTAATGCAGGCAACTGCAATCTATTTTATTTTTTCTCTGAGTTTTTGTGGGCTTGGGAATACAGGAAATAAATTTGGTTATATTTCATAACAGTTTTTGGTCTACGCATAAGAGAGCTCGGTAACGGGCCCACTATCCCCTGGGGTCCGAGCATACGCCCCATTGTCTGACATTAGGGACGATGGCGGATTTGGTTTAACCCTTTGAGACGCAGTGTTGCATTGCATCACACATATGTCGCTTTTAGTGACTTCAAGTAACATTCAGGCCGAATTTGAAGAAAATCGAACAAAGCGTGTGTTCGAAACTGCGCAACAAAGAAATTTACAGACGTAATGCCGAAAGGCCAATCAAACGGAGCCATTAAAATGGCAACCATCTTTAACCGGAAGCAAAAGATACGAATTTTGACAAATGCTTCGTTTTCAATATCTTCAATGAATATTAGTGTCAGTATCGAAGAAAATCGAACAACTCGTTTGGTAGTGACTGCGTACCAAACACATTTACAGACAAACAGACGAAATGTCGAACTTTCGAATTGAAACAATACCTCGCTTCACTCGGGTAAATACATTTTTCAATAGGCAGCAAATACTGAATATTTATTCATTGAATTAATTATTCGGTATTTATTATACCATATATATACAGCAAAATACCGTTTAAGCGTCTTTCAAGGAACTGACATAAAAGGACTTATAAATAAAAAGAAGTATCATAGAAATTTTAATAAACAACTTTGATTATTACAAATTTAATTCAAAAGCAAATTTATTTAAATGCAATAATTTTAAAGTCTTTAAGATAGTACTAGTTGAATACAATAATTTAATTTTAAAATTAAACATTTATCATAAAAATGAGAAAAACCGTACCTTTAATGTGTATCTTGAGTACTAATTTTACGTTTCATATTCTACACGATTTATGTGCATGCAAATACAAGGTGTCCAGCGAATAAGACCCTGATTGCAACATTAAATATCTCAGAAACAAATATCAAAAGAAGAATGCGGTAAACGGTATGTTTATTAGCTAAGCTGTAAAAATGTTATACAAAAATCTCGAAAATTTAGTTACAAAAACCGTTAACAGATGGCGCTGTAATCGCAACACTATAAATTGCTTATAAATTGTGCAGAAGTAAAAGTCCAGAGCGATCAGTTCAATACCATGATTTGTATGTGCGCTGATGACACGGCAATACTAGCAAGGAATAAAAATCCACATTATATTCAAATCGTGCTTAACAGACATCTGAAAATCTTGAAGGCTGGTTTACTAAGTGGAAAATCGAGATTAATGTTAGTATAACTGAAGCAATTCTTTTTAGTAAAAATCCATTTTTAAATAATTACCTTGCGCCTAAATTCATAATAAATATATCCCCTGGTCTCAGGAAGTCAAATACTTTGGTGTCTACTTAGAATATAAACTAACTTGGAAACCCCACTTTTTATATACCAAAGAGAAATTCCGAGACCTAACACGTAAATTTTATCCTTTAATCTCTCGGAATGCAAAATTGACTAGAGAAAACAAAATGCTCATTTTTTCATCCAATTTCTGTTCAATACTTTCATACGCCTGTCCTATGTGGGGACATGCAACTAAAACCAACTTAAGAATAATCGAAGTTCAGCATAATATTATTTTCAGAAATATCTGTAAAGCTAACAGGTACATATCAAACACTAAACTTAGGAAAGCTCTAGAATACCCCTCCTTTACAGAGTTCATTAAAAAACTTTCTGTTAAATTTTTCAATAGCCTTCCTGATCATGATAACAATGCAATTAAATCTATCCCTTTCTACTCTCCTAATCCTAAGTCAAAAGACCCAGAAATATACTTCTGTAAATTCCTGTTCACGATTTTTTAACTTGTATTATCTTTTTATTTTTCTATTTACATTCCACTTAATGTGGAAGTTGTTTTGATTTCTCTGCCACTGTCCCCACACGCTTTCTCCCTGTTTATCCAATAGCCACACCGCTTTCTGCACCCACACTCTCCTCCCCGTTCGTCAGTCAATAGCCTCTCTAATCCTCACATCCTCTCCCTCCCTCACTCTCAATATCTCAGTAGCTCATAACAGTTCTCGGCAGATAGCGTGCTCCTCCATTTAGACAACGGTGCTGTTTTATTCTGCTCCTGACTTTTTCCGACCTTGCCACCGACACTTTACCAGACTCTACAGATTACCTTGACTAGTTCTTTTCAGAACTGCAAATTGGAAAAAGATTAGATGATGAACTTATTCAACACCCTCAGAAAAACTTTTTCACGCATTCAGCTTGATAAAAATTAAGGCCAACTTACATCAAGCCATGGCTCATAGTTTTAAAGGATTGGAGGTAGCCCCCTGCGTGGGTGGGTACTCCGTCAAACCTTTCAATTCAAGAGCGATCAGTTCGACCGCTGAACAGTGAAAGGAGGTTAGCGTAGAGGTTGAAATCATGTATTCCATTAAACAACATGTTTTTCTGGTGCTGGAATACCACAGATTAGAACACAGTCCTACGGCAACAAGGCGTGGTTTTCAAAAACGATTTAATGTTCCAAAAGGACCCGATGCAAAAACCATTCGCAAGATCTTCTCTAAATTCGAACGGGCAGGCAGCATGGATGATAATCGAGTGGGAAATGTTGGACCCAGGCAAACTGTAGTCACTCCTGAAAATGTCGCCAAAGTTTCTGGAATTGTTCAGCAAAACCCAAGGAATACTGTCCGAAGAATTGCATCAGAGACTGGTTTGAAGCGTTCAAGTACGCAAAAAATATTGAGAAACAACCTACGGATGTTTCCATATAAAATCCAAAGTCATCAGGCCATACCCATAAAGGCTGTGCGACAAAGGTTTGACTTTGCGAACGAGATTCTCACAATGATTGATAATGAAGGATTTGATGTTGGCTGCATCTGGTTGACAGATGAAGCACATTTCCACTTGAATGGATTCGTGAATAAACAAAACTGGAGATTTTGGGGTTCCGAAAATCCTCATTTGTGTGAAGAGAAACCACTGCATTCGCCTAAAGTTACTGCTTTGGTTGCGGTATGCAGAAGAGGCATTATCGGCCCTTTTATCATGCGAGAAACGATCTCTAGTGAATGTTACATTACAATTTTGGAACAATTTGTCAGCACACGTTGGAGGATCGACCAAGAATCGAGTGGATCATGTAAGATGGGGCTCGACCACATCCTACAGAAAAGGTGTTTCGCTTTCTTGATGAATACTTCGGGAATAGAGTAATTGCGTTGTATTATCCCACATTTATTGGCACAGGAATGGATTGGCCTCCATATTCGCCCGATCTGACTCCTTGTGACTACTTTCTGTGGGGCGCATTGAAAGACACTGTCTACGGGAACCATCCCTTACGCTGGATGAGCTTGAATCGGCGATTTGTGTGGCATGCAATTCCATTTCCGTTGAGACATTGAAGGATGTGATGTCAAATTTCATTCTTCGTTTACGCCACCTCATTTTTTCGAACGTTGAACATTTTGAAAACACTGTGTTCTGATTGCAAAGACTGCTTGACTTTACTTTTTTCAGACTGCTTGCAGAGAACAAGTTTTTCGGCGTTCAGCGGCATCTGTTAACGGTTTTTGTAACTAAATTTTCGAAATTTCCGTATAACATTTTTACAACTTAGCTAATAAACATACCGTTTACCGCATTCTTCTATTGATATTTGTTTCTGAGATATTTAATTTTGAAATCAGGGTCTTATTCGCTGGACGCCCTGTAGGTGTTTCATTAAAGAAAGTCTTAGTTCTAATAAAAAAATATTAAAATAATAGGAAAAGAGAAATGAGGGCTGAGGCAGAAAATTTGAGCATTTTAGAGTGGGGCATAACCAAAGCTTTGCTACGTGTAGTGGAGTACTTTTTCTTTGCAATGGATACTAATGAGTCTGGACTGTGTTGAAACGACGTATAAATGCGAGACGTATAAACGGTGTTAACTGTATATACCCGCATAAATGCAAAAAATGTATTTCTTAATTCTCTTTCTCACGACAGGTGAGACATACTGTAACCTTATATCTTTTTTAAGGGACATTTCGCAATTTATTGAAGATCCTTTATATATTTTTCAAAGATAAAAATAAAAATTTCAGATACTTTGATAATATTGAGACTTTTGAAAAAAAATAATTTATGATCCGATTTTTTTCGAATCTTCTATAGTTTTTCCGGTAACTCGAAACTTTTTAATATTAAAATCCTATATAATCTTAGAACTTGTATACAGGTTTTTCTCCTTTCTGAGTGTTATTGCTATTGATTCAAAATATGCTTTAAAGTATTTATTTCAAATATTAGACATCTCTCACATAAATATGAAAATCTCTTGATGAAACGACTTTCACTAGATGTAGTAGATTATACATGGTTTTAATTCTAAATACCTTCAAATCTTGAACAAGCAAATGATTTTGAAAATTTTGGTGGGAGGAAGTTATAAAGTGAAATTAAATGTGCAAAAATATCATGGAGGGCCACCGAAATCTTCACGCAATCGCACAAACTGGAAATTTGAAATTTGGTTGGTGTTTGTTTCTTGAGTAATAGGTATTCACTTAGAAATGATTTTTCGAAATTTTAATTAGTTAAAAATTAACCGAAATTTTAGCGTTTTTCTGAAATAACTTCGGCGCATATTATCGCACAACCATTATTTGTACAACAAAATATGTTTTAAAACTTTGCTTTTTAATGACAAGAATTTTATTTCTGTTCAATTTTTTCTTTTATTTTAACGAATTTTTCGAATATAAATGGAAATTCAAATTTTTTCGAATGTTGAAGTGATTACTTTCCACAGTGTTAGATTATTATCACAATAATTTTCATTATTAACACATTATAATTTGGTTGTATTGCCAAGTCAATTTTTAAGGTGTCCGCCTACGTTGCAAACCCATTTTCTACCGAAAATCAAAAACATTTGTTTCGTTTCACTTCACTTTTATTTCTTAATGTAATCCCAAAACTTATTTTATTTTACTAGAACGATAATCGGAAATGAAATTAGAATCCTTCTAGTAAAACTTAATAGATGAAAATGGAAAACTAAACAAGTATTTGTTTTAACAACAGTATTTTTGTACAAGAATGTACAAAAGGTTACAACAAGGAAGCGTTTTTCATTGTTCTAACTTAATATTTATTTCTTTTTAGTTTCAATTTAGAGTTATTTTAGTTTGAATTAGCCGCCTTCATGGACCAGCTTGTTCGACGGGAATATGATTTTATAATTTTATATTCATGGCTGTTTAAACTTCCGATTGTGATAGATTATTTAACCAAGTTCTGTTAGTGGCCTTGCACCTATTTTGTTCATTGTTTAAATAATGTACTTAATGGAGTAAAATAACTGACCATACCATATGACATCTAGAATTAGAAACATTTTAGTAAAACTCAGTAGCTGAAAATGGAAAACGAAACAGGTATTCGTTTTTCATTGCTTTCACTTAATAATTCACTTAGTATTTATTTCTGTTTAGTTACAATTTAGTTTAGTTTTAAGAACTAAATGACACTTGAACTTTGTAATTAATTTATGAGCCAATATAGGCTTTCAAGGCAATGTGCCTGAATTTTGTATAATGTAAACTGTCTCTTTATACGACGTTCAACAAACATTGAAAATTTCATAAACTTAAAAATTAATTTACTACTTAGAAATTATGTATGATTTTTATCACATATTAAAGCACATTTTAAATTTGAATAAATTCATAAAAGTTAAAATTATATTTTTAACTATCCATTCAAAATTTCTTTGTGTATAAGTAATTTTCTAATCCTTATACTGAAAATATCAAGAAAGAAAAAAAATATCCCTAAAAATATTGTTCAATATTTTTTCAAAATGATTACTAATTTTATTATTTCGCCACGAGAGCGAAGACGATCGACTGAAATGGGTGTGTGTGCAAGCGTCAGAAGAATTACATGTGCTACTGGAAACACCTGCAAGAAATCAGACGTAAGAAATTGGCGTGTGTGCAAGCGCCAGTAGTTTTACATGTGTCACTGGGACCCCCTTCCCCGCAGCTGCCGATGTCGGCGAAGCGCAGTGGCAATTCTCGACAGCCGATCGGTTTTTTACAGGCGTCTGTACGTGTTCAAGCTCCAACTGTTCACTATACACTACTAATGGAATGTTGCAGACCCGTTTCAAATCGGTCGACACGAATCGGTGTGTGTTCAAGGGGCCTTAATAGCCAGTTGCTCCAAATCAGTTTTTCAAACGGGGAAACTGGGCATCCCTTTATAACTTTTTATAAGCTTCTTAGTGTACTTAAAGAGATCTCCTTAATTTATTATAATTATAAAATTACACTCACCAGACTAGCTTGAATTGAATAAATCTCAAGTTGTAAACAGCAATATTTCTTCCATTCATGAATAGTCTATCTTCCTAACTACGATAGTGTGACTTGTGATCTGATGGTAATTTTTGGAGGGAGCACTATCGAAAGTTACGAAGCGTATACTTATTGTTATTCACTTTACCATCCAAGCATGCACTGCCTATCGTACAATAAGAAAACGTGCATATTTACATAATTTAGGCAATTTTTCGAAATAACTAAAACACACCATCTAAAATATGAGCTCCCGATGATTATGGTGCTTACTAGAGTGGAAAAATAATATGAATTTCTCTGTAAATAAAAATATTTATCCCTCATCTCAATCTTATTTCATAGCATTGATAACGTTACATCCCTACCTTAAGTTATTAAACCATATAATAAAATGATATGCTGAGTGAAACGGGAAAACATAATTTTATACGAAAACTATATAATTATATTGTTTTCGTGAAACTCGTAAAATGTTAAATGTCATATTGGCATTGGTAAAGAAGATTTATTCACCTATATGAATAGTGAGAATAACACGGGTCTGCAAAAAAAAAAGAAAAAAAATTCCACAGACTCGAACTCTAATAGAGGAGGTCTTGTGTCTACCAGATTAATTCAAGCACACTTATGTATGATAGATACATGCATTTTGAGGATTTGTGCAACATTAATACCCTATTATCCCAATATCTTGTGAGATATCTCCACAAAGTTGTTCGATAGTGGTCCAGTATCCTAAGCATATCATGGAAATATTGTGATTTTATGCGAATAGGGTAATAGTGTTATAAGATTACAAAAAAGCCCTGCATCATGCAATAAAATTTAATATCACAAACAAAAATATAAGAAAGGCGCAATTCGGGTCCACGTCGTAGATTTGTCGTGAAAATGTCGGGATAAAATAATAAAACAAGTGTTTCGTATTAATATATAATTTAATTATCAATCTCTTTAATACAATATTTACACAAAGTAGTATAATGGTTACAAAATAGATAAATTTCAAGTTTATCGCATGTAGCAAGGGTCTGTGGTAGCTTGTGATTTATCTATTCTGCAACCATTATACCACTCTGTGTAAATATTGTATTAAGGAGATTGATAATTAAATTACATATTAATACGAAATACTTGACTTGTTTTATTATTTTATCCCGAAGTTTTCACGAAAAATGTACGTCATGGATCCGAAATGAGCATTTCTTATGTTTTATTTAGAGTAGCTTTTGATGGCGCCATCTGTTGACAGTATATAGAATTACATTTCGCGTATGCGCAGTAAAACATTATTTGCTACAAATGCTCATATTTCCCGTAATATTCAAATTTTTTAATTCAAATTTTTATGCAATATTTCTTTTATGTATTGTCAAGTATTCTGTAAGTTTCGTACAATTCGAAAGAAAACTCTGCATGTTATAATCCAAAAACTTGTTGTGTTTGAAATTTTCAATTTAATACCGATTTTTACTTATATTCTGATAAATATTTTCATTATCTCACTTTGGGTACTAGTAATACTCCTCAAGCTCATAGAAATGACATCAGAATCAACCTCCTAGCTAAACGCGTTTGCACGCTACACTTATTTATAAAGTTACATAAAGCTAATTCATAACCATCACGCGCATGCGCCTACACTGGTACGATGACGTCACAGGCAAAACAAATGCTATGCGACAAACTCTCACGGATATGATTTATCCGTTGTGGGGTCAACCATTCTTTTCGCATTGTTAGTTTCGTAGTTATTAGCGATTCAAATCCGACGGTATTTTGTCACACAAGAAAGTTCTACCGACTATCACTGTAACGAGCGGAAAGTCGTTTCCACGTCAAAAGTTTAATAATCTTCTAATACTTCATCATAAATGTCATAAATCATTCCATAACAGTAATCAATAAATGTTAAATATTATTTTTTAAATACGAGTTACTCTGGCCCTTATGGATAAAGCCTAACGTCCGAAGAACCACTTAAAAACCAATACGAATTACTCCGAGGAATAATTTTGTCAGCTCTACAATTACATGTGTACTAATATACTTCAACACACTTCTGGGAAGAATTAGACCAAATTTCGCAGTATTTCGGATCTTTTAAAAAGAAATCGTGAAGACTGACACATTTAAATAATGACCATCTTCCTTGGGTGGTTTTATATTGAAACTGAAATCGAACCAAGAAAAAAGAATTCACTGAGAAACTTAACGCATAAAAGAACTACTCGAAATGTCAATCGAGATAGATTTAAATTTAACATTTTCCTTTGACAATCGATGTTCCCCTAAAGCTGAGAAATTCGATGGCCAGTGAGACACTCCTAATGGAAAGATATTGCCTTTTGAATCAAATAGGAAGAGTCTTAGAGGTTCTCGCTCTTTCCTTCACCTTCATTTGTGTCAAACAAATTTGATTAGCTATTTTGCGTCTTTGGATTCCGATTCAAAGCGTATTCAACAGGACAAAGTAGAACTGTTTACAACATTTTTCATCCTAAACGCTTCAGTTTAAATTAGTGCTTACAATTGTAACGTGTTTCTACACCGAAAAAGGACAGTTTTTCAATTTAAAAGCCGTTCCTTCATGAATATTATAACGTACCATTTTGTTCCATTCGAATAGGAAAATAAAGCATGGCTTAAGTTTAACATCAAATGGATACAGTTAGGGTGAAATGGATACCGAATTTACAACATAACAAATATAAACATGTCTTCTAGCTATAATTTCCCTCTTTTATGCTACTGCAAAATATCAACATGTTCAGTAGATTTTATTCTCTAAACTAGCATAAACAATTTCTTGCAACTAATCGCATGTTTAGGTGTAGATAATAATTTTTTAATGCGTAATCACAGGTACCTATATCGCAGGTGGACACTCACCTCTAAAACTTAGAAATATTAGAGAGAAAAATTATTTTAGTACCTTGTGCCATGCCACTGACCTCCACTGTTCCGGCCTCAGATAAAGAAGTGAAGTGAATTGTGAGCGAAACTGTTCCGAGGGAGACGAGGTGGTAGGTGACATTAATTGAATTGGGTTTCTGCACGGAGTGTGCACGTTTCTGTAGGCGTTCCAGAGGTGAACTTCGAGTAATTATGAGGAGTAATCTTGAACGTGAATCGTAATTGTACATATGCATATATCTGTTTAAATAATATATAGTTCCTATGAATAATGCAGCGTGAGCAAAATGTGGAATCATTGATGTCTGGAGCACAGAGTTATTACACCTGGGGTGTTCTTTTATTATTAAACAAGCCGCCTACGGCGACCAGCTGGTTCGCCAATCTTGTATTAATAGAAATACGGCAATTAAGATTCTTAACGTTTCAATTTTTGTGAACTGAAAGCAATAATTTCAATAAGGACAAAGAAATGAATTTAAAAACACAAACAGTGAACGGGGTTATTAGTATAACTGAATTTAAATTCTTTTTATACAGAACGAAAATATACAGGATGTTTCTGCATGCAATGAAATTTGAGTTAATCCCTCAGAGGAAAGTTTGGAAGATTCAGTGTACATCGTTGCCGGTCTTTATTTTTATCACTGTTCCGTAATTTTATGGGCATGAATTTGATTTGGAGGGGGAAAAGGATTACTTTAACACTTAAATTTTAAAAAAATATAAAATAAATAATAATAATTATTATAGACAATATAATATAAAATATAATAAATGTAATTTACAATAAAGTACCTTCATCTAGTGCTAGCTTTCCTCTCGTACCCTGAAGTGGAAGCATTTCGTACCGATGACCAGCAGAGTATTCTCGCATTCCACTTCCCTGAAAATCTCCTTTCGAACTGAGCAATGTCTTGATGGAAACGTTCCCCGCGTTGATCCGAAACCGCTCGTAAATTTTAAGGGAAAAAGTCCAGGTGTTAATGAAGGAAAAGCACTTCAAGCGACATGTTGCACCGCATGGCCTTGTACGCTGACACCAATTCCTCGACATGAACGACATAATCATCACTTTTTTCCTACCCAAAAAGTTCACGCACACGTTTTTGAATGCAAGCCATGCTCATTTTTCTTTGCGATTCATGCGTTTCATAAATGTCCAATCTTTAAAAAGTTGTCTAATCTAGGGGGACCACGAAAACTCCTTCCTTGATTTTAGCCTCACTAAGACGAGGAAATTTAGTTTTCAAAAAGTTAAATCCATCACCTGTCTTATCCATTGCTTTCACAAACTGTTTCATCAATCCGAGTTTTATGTGAAAAGGCGGCAAGTAAATATTTTGATTCGGGACCAGAGGATCGTGAACGACATTTTCTGACCGGGAGTAAAAGTTTCTCGGCGAATCTATTTCCTTACGATGTAATGTTTGTCTCGGTCTCGGCTGTCCCATGCACATAGGAAGCAGCAGAATTTTGTGTCCACTCACGGGCATTTTTGCAGGCCCGTGAGTAGAGCAGCAACTTTCAAGTCAGCGCAAATTTCCCAATTATAATCATGATAACAGATTTTATCAAATATTCTGCTGATATTTTCGTACGTCTCCTTTATATCCACGAAGTATGCAACATTGACTGATAGTAAATCATTCTCATTGGCCAATAGGACATTTTTTAAGCTTGTCTTGGATTAGTCTATAAACAGTCTCGATTTGGGTGGGTCACATGGCCTCTTCAGTTCTATTATTAATTCATGTGAATTAGGGCAGAACACTAAGCCTTCATAATCCGAAAAAAGAAATTTCAGGGTTGACTGTCTGGTCCTATAAGAAGACATTTTTACGCCCTTTTCTAAGAGATTCCACTGCTGAAATCTAGATCCAAGAAGTTGAGATTTAGACTTAGGTAACTCCAAATCCTGTTCGAGATCATTCAATTCTGGCTGAGTCACGAGGTGAGGTTGTCGACGAACTAAATAAGCTGGATACTCTTCATCATCATCGGTGGACGTTGATGGTCCAGGCTATGGTTAAAAGTCTTCCAAATCGGTTTCTGGTTGTTGAGTATAAGTTTTTGGGGCCAATGGGATTGGCAAAGATTCGTTGTGAGGAACTAGTCTTACAGATGAAGGGATATTAGGATACTGATTTGAGTGCTTACTTTCGCTAGAGAACTCGACTGTGGAAGTCATACAAAAGTAACAATCTGTGAGATGACAGCGAGGATCGCGCCAAACCATGGGCACAGCAAAAGTCATTGATTAACGTGTATCTTTGAGCCATTTGCTCAAGATACTGTAGCAAGTAGTGCAGCACAACTTTGGTACCCAATCCTTGTCCTGATCGCTAACTTGGCAATCAAAAGAAAAATGATAAGTAGTTTTAAGAAGCGGAGAAAGGGGGTTCGTTGTGCTTTTAAACTCAAATCACCGCAAACATAGTAGAAGCTATCTGGATGATTTTTACACTCGCGTGGCATAATAAAATTAAACAGTAAATCAATGCTCGGTATTAATAACAATTTACACTCACGTACTGTAATTCACTTTTAATGAGCCGGAGAAAAAAATTGGATAGTTTAGCAAAATTTAAATAAATTGGAAACACAGAATCACCGCCTAGAACAGCGGATAGTTGACTCTCCGATCGCGAAACATTTACTGAGAGAAGATAACGATACACGACTACTTTGATAAGAGCAATAAAATTTGAAACGTGTCAAAGCAGGAGATTTACTGCGCAAACACGAAGCATGGGAGTTATTCAGAGCGGCAACGTTGTACAGTGAATCTTCCAAACTTTCTTGTGACGGCTTTGGTGCCTCTTCCCTCACCCGCTTTTAGCCAAAATTGTTGCTATATATTTTTATTATTTGGGATGTTTGGGTGCAGAAATGGAGGACAGGGCTGGAAGCTGGAATATGTAGAAAATAATTGAAAAAACTATGAAAAAAACTGAAAAACCGATTATTTTTAAATTTAAGGGTACAAATCCACACTCAAATCTCCCCCTTGCTACAAATGTTTATATTTTAGAACTTCTCATCTCTGTAGCCCCTCAGAAGACATTTAACGTTTAAAATAATCCTTTTCCCCCTCCAAATCAAATTCATGGCCATAAAATTACCAAACAGTGATAAAAATAAGGGGGGGGGGGCGTCCCGAGAAAATGATGGGTGATGGGGAAAAATGGGGGTCATATTCGGATTCAGGAGGTCATTTCACATAAAAATTTCCAGAAATGGTGTCGTTGCCGTTTTTCATTCAGAGCAGTGTAATCAATAAAAATTATGGGTTTTTCTGTTTTTTTCGTAATTTGTTCACTTCTTTTCTACATATTCCAACTTCCAGCCCCCTCCCCGCTTTTCCTCAGCCAAACACCCCAAATAATAAAAATATATAGCAGCAATTTTGGCTAAAAGCAGGTGAGGGGAATAGGTCCCGAAACCATCACAAGAAAGTTTGGAAGATTCACTGCCCAATGTTGCCGCTTCTGAATATCTCCCACGCTTCGTGTTTTGCTCAGTAAATCTTCTACTTTGACACGTTTCAAAGTTCATTGCTCTTATCAATGTAGTCGTGTATCGTTATCTTCCCTCAGTACATGTTTCGCGATCGGAGAGTCTATTATGCGGTGTTCTAGGCGGTGATTCTGTGTTTCCAATTTATTTAAATTTTGTTAAACAATCCAATTTTTTCCTCCGGCTTATTAAAAGTGAATTACAGTACGTGAGTGTAAATTGTTATTAATGCCGAGCATTGATTTGCTGTTTAATTTTATCATGCCACGCGAGTGTAAAAATCATCCAGATAGCTTCTACTATGTTTGCGGTGATTTGAGTTTAAAAGCACAACGAACCCCCTTTCTCCGCTTCTTAAAACTACTTATCATTTTTTCTTTTGATTGCCAAGTTAGCGATTAGGACAAGGATTGGGTACCAAAGTTGTGCTGCACTACTTGCTACAGTAGCTTGACCAAATGGCTCAAATGTACCCGTTAATCAATGCCTTTTGATGTGCCCATGGTTTGGCGTGAACCTCGCTGTCATCTCACAGATTGTTACTTTTGTATGACTTCCACAGTGGGGCTCTCTAGCAAAAGTAAGCACTCAAATCAGTATCCTAATATCACTTCAGCTGTAAGACTAGTTCATCACAACGAATTTTTTACCAATCCCATTGGCCCCAAACACCTATACTCTACAGCCACAAATGGATTTGGAAGGATTTGAGCCGCAGCCTATACAATAAACGTCCACCGATGATGATGAAGACTATACAGCTAATTTAGCTCATCGACAACCTCACCTCGTTACTCAGCCAGAATTGAATGATCTCGTCCGGGATTTGGAATTACCTAAGTGTAAATCTCAACTTTCTGAATCTCAACTACAGCAGTGGTATGTCTTTGAAAAGGGCGTAAAAATCTCTTCTTATAGGATCAGACAGTCTACCCTGTAATTACTTTTTTCTGAAGATGAAGGCTTAGTGTTCTGCCCTAATTCAAATGAATTAATAATAGCACTGAAGAGGCCATGTGACACACCCAAATCGAGACTGTTTATAGACTAATCAAAGACAAGCTTAAAAACTGTCCTATTGGCCAATGAGAATGATTTACCATCAGTCCCGGTTGCGTACTTTGTGGATATGAAGGAGATGTACGAAAATATCAGCAGAATATTTGATAAAATCTGTTATCATGATTATAATTGGGAAATTTGCGCTGGCTTAAAAGATGTTGCTCTACTCACGGGCCTGCAAAAATGCCCGTGAGTAGACACAAAATTCTGCTGCTTCCGATGTGCATGGGACAGCCGAGGCCGAGACAAACATTACATCGTAAGGAAATGGATTCGCCGAGAAACTTTTACTCCCGGTCAGAAAATGTCGTTCACGATCCTCTGGTCCTGAAGGAAAATATTCAGGGTAGACAGGGGCTAGTTGGGCCGTTCTTCCTTCTAAGAATTTTTAAAAAATTACAATTCAACATTTTAAATTTTTTTTAATGCAAACACTATCAGTGTACCTTCAGGAAGAATTCATCATAATAACATTAGAAAATATTAACTATTAATATTAATTTAAAAGCTGAAACTGATACCAAGTCGCGTGGCCTAACCTGCCCAGACTACGGGGTAATTTGGGTCACATCACTTATTTAATATTCTGGTAAGGTAGAATTGAAGAAACATAGAAAAAATCTTATCACATTTTATTTTTCATTTCCTGCGAACGATAACACAAGATATCCTAAAGGAAAATCTCTTTTATGCACCATTCCTTGATGAAGCCATAAAATTATGTGAAGCAAAAAACCAAGAGATTGAAACTACAAAATTAATAAGTTTAATGTTGAAAACAGAATTAAATGACTTCATCATCACAATTTTCATCATTACATCTTCACTTCTAAAACAGTAGCTTTCATTGCTTAAGAAGAAGTATTTCCTCTATCCGATTTTCTAACATAATGGTGAACCATCTTAGCAGGTAGCCCTACAAGAGAAACAAAGTAGCATATTGTGATTATCGCAAAAAATTCTTCCATATTATTATAATTAAGGCAGATAAATAATAATATTATTATTATTATAATATAAATAATAATATTAACTTAAATAACACAGTTAGGTTATAGATACAAATCCGGCGCATTTTTACTCAACAAGAACTGAGATACAATTTTTAAATTTATCGTAAAATAATAACAGCGCATTCTGTTTTGCACTTTTTTAATGGAGATGGAATCAGCTTAGATTTTCTTAACAATTATCTTGCATTTTAAATTTGGTGCATATCCCATAAATTCAGATATATTTATATATCGCAGAACATGAAAAACGATGTAGCAGTGTCATTTGATTTTACAGCAACATTGAATCATTATAGTTATTCATAATGGACATGCCATATGTTAACTCGGTGTAATCCCATCTCAAAATTAAAAGAACATTTTAAAATCTTTAAAAAACATTACTAACACTGAACTTTAAATTCTATATGCATTTCAATTTTAAAATTTTAGCGTAATTATTGTCTTTTAATAACAATGGGATATTTGATATGATTTCAGTTTGCAAATTTTGACCATCATCAATACTTTCTTCCTTTGAATATAGAAGAAATTAAAAAAGAATAATTATACATGAAATTGAGAGAACGGTTACATAAATGAATTGATTTCTCGACTTCATTCGTCACAATTAGGCTTTGGAGATATTACGTGGCACGTTCGCTCGCCATTTCCACAGGATCAACATTCAACGGGGCAAGTCGGGCAGCCGGCCGAACGTGCCCTATGCGAATTGGCCCAACTTACCCCATGTCGCCATTTTTGTTTCCGATGGGATTTACTTTGAAAGTATTTAATTAAGCAATCTTGCCCTACAGTAACTATGAACAGTTATCTTTCAGAATATTATTTGTAAAAATGGAAATTGTAATATGAAAACATAGAAAAAGAAGATTATTTATAAGGAAGGAAAGTTACTCACCTTGGCAAATATTTGAAAATTCCAGCTAGTTCCTTAGTAGACGCTGCTATTCCAATGACCTTTACGGGAAAGAAGGGAGGATGACACATACTTGGCTGGAGTAACAGCGCTATCTATTGGAAAATATTTAAAATAATCCGACTGAACCAACGTGCCCCTATGCCCAACTAGCCCCGGTCTACCGTACTTGCCGCCTTTTTACATCAAACTCGGATTGATCAAACAGTTTGTGAAAGCAATGGATAAGATAGGTGATGGATTTAACTTTTTGAAAATTAAATTTCCTCGTCTTATGAGGCTAAAATCAAGGAAGGAGTTTTCGTGCCCCCCCCCCCCCCCCCTTGATTAGACAACTTTTTAAAGATTCGACATTTATGAAACACCTGAATCGCAAAGAAAAATGAGCATGGCTTGCATTCGAAAACGTGTGCGTGAACATTTTTGGTAGCAAAAAGCGTAATGATTATGTCGCTCATGTCGAGGAATTGCTGTCAGCGTACAAGGCCTTGCGGTGCAACATGTCACTTGAAGTATTTTTCCCTTACTCACACCTGGACTTTTTCCCTGAAAATTTATGAGCAGTTTTGGATAAACACGGGGAACGGTTACATCAAGACATTACTCAGTTCGAGAGGAGATTTTCAGGGAATTGGAATGCGAGAATACTGCTAGTCACTGGTACGAAAAACTTCTACTTCAGGGTTTGAGAGAAAAGCAAGCACCAGATGAAGGTACTTTATTATAAATTACATTTATTATATTTTATAATATATTATCTATAATTATTATTATTTATTATATTATTTATTTTTAAATTTAAGTGTTAAAATAATCCTTCCCCCCTCCAAATCAAATTCATGTCCATAAAATTGTCGAACAGTGATAAAAATGGGGGGGATCGCGAGAAAACGGTGGGTGATGGTGCAAAATGGGGGGTCATATTTGGATTTCATTAGGTCATTTTACATAAGAATAAACAGGAATGGTGTCGTTGCCGATTTTCAGGGCGAGAAAATTAAATCGTTTTGTAGAGCAGTGTAGTTCAGAAGATGCAGGGTGTTTTAAAAGTTAATATTTCTAAAATTCCTTATTGCAATTGTAAAATCGATTAACCTTCCAGCGGGCGCGCCTGCGCAAATTTTACGACAAACGGGATTTTTCATACCTTGTTTTCTTATTCGGAGTCAAAACTGTCTGAAAGTCATTGCTATTCCTTCATGCTACCCCTCTCTTCAGGATTAAATGGGTTTATCCCAGTTTTAAGATGTTTTTATACTGTTTTATGCTTCTGTCTTAAATTTTATGCAGCGCGACCGCTCGTGTAACTTGATAATTTTTTTCACGTCTTAACGTTTCAGCTTGCCAATTATAAAACCAATGCGGATTAGGACGATTTAATATTTAATTCTACACTATCAAATATATTTAACATGTGAAAAGCCTGCCCATATTCCACCAAGCCGAGGAATTTTTCTTGAAAAACTTAAACACTCAAAATTTTTATCCTTTCGTAATTTCTGATTCTTTAACAACGTTTCACGAGAAGTCATGCTTATAAAAAGTTTCTCGATTGCTAAAAAGGCTCTCAAATGTGATATTTATTCTGTTGCGTAACACTGGGACGAAGCGATGTGCGTCCCAATGCGACGTCATCAATTCATCCGCTCTCTGTGAGCCTAACCTTATACTCTCAAGTATCCGTGTTCGAACCTTACCTACCCGGTTTTATCCAACTTGTACTTCCCCTACTGGTTGAGATCGGTTGGTTGTGGAGTTAAAGGGCACAGCAGACAGATTTGGCGATGCTTCCAAAACATGCGTTATATTTTAAAAATGAATATCAAAATAATACCATGATAGAGTTGAGATCAATTATTGAAATTTTTTTACATAACTTTCAGAAATAATATATGCATTGAAAAAAAACCACATCGTCGTCAATCGATTACGACGATTATTCTGATTGGATGAGAAATTTACCTTAAAATCATCATATCATGTCAAAAAAATTTTCAAGAAATAATATCGTAAAAAAGAATTGTTCACTGAAATTTCAGCCACGTACAAATTTTTCGTCACTTGCCTCTGCTTTTCTGTTTTCGTTTTCATGGTATCCTACTTCAAAAAAATGAAATAAAAAGTACCAATCAATAAAAAAATCAATACCCATCAATAAAAAGAAGTCAAAGTGTGTTTGGCCATCCACTAAATCTTCAAAAAAATTCAGTAATCAAAAAAAAAAATTCGTGCTTTAAAAATCCTTCAAAAATGTATTTTTCAAGTAATAAAAAATTCAGTCAACGAGTGTCGTTTAAAGAATAACATTACGCTAAAAATTATGTAAAATAAGGAATTGAAAAATGGTATTAAAATTATATAGATGTGATTTAGAGCATGTAAACAATCAACAAGAAAAAATATAGCAAATTAATAAAGATAGTAAATTAAAAGAGTTTTTTTTAAAGTTTTTTTTAAAAAGAAAGTAAAATTTAAAACTAGAACAAGAAAATAAATCTTAATTAGAATACTATAAAATTAAAGTAAAATAACTAAAGAATTTTTTAGTAGAAAGAAATAAAGTTAAAAAAAATTAGAAAAATTACGACAATGTTTAAGAAGCGCTCAATTGCGGCAGCTAAACAAAGAACAGTAGACTGATAAAAATCATACAAATATAGCCAAAAGTAAAAAATGAAGGAAATAAAAGCAATCCTAGAGTAATTCGAAAGTAACGAAAAGCAGAAAACAAAACAAGGAATCCATTCAAGTTCACTTTTTCAAAGGTTAAGAACTTTTCGAAATGGATTCAAAAGAATGTTTGGGAAATTTTCTGTAAGAAGTAAGCCTTTAAGCTAAAACAAAACTTCTCTTAGCCCGAACTTCCCAAAACACCGATTCCAAGGAAGCAAATCACAAGATCAAACTTCAAACGAAAAAGGAAATAACAACTGAAAAAACATCAAAAACGCTAATAAGATGATCAAAATATTAGCCATCAAGCTTAATTAATAAGCTTTCATAAAATAAAATAAAGAACTTACCCCATGATGAATGCCAAATAATAAAAGATACCCCACGCTAAAATAAAGTTATACGTTAAACCCTAGTCTCCCTGGCGCCATCTATATTCTTAGAAGAGGAAAAGAGATGCAGAAAAAAGAAAAAGAAAAAAAGAAGCTGTGACAGGAATCTCCTTTTTCTAGTAAGGGAAAGAAACAAATTCAGACATATTAAGAGAGAAAAAAAGCCCTTATTTTCCAACTAGCACTTTCTTTTATAATATATATATTTTATAAATTATTATATATATACATACATACACATATATATAGTAATTTTATTAGACTATAGTATATATATACCCCAGACTGTTTCTAAGGATAAAATCATTAATGTTGCAAATATTACAAGGGAAATGTTTATCATTTAGAGTTTTTTAAAAAAAACATTGGTAGCAAATAGAAAATCATTCCTATTATTGCATATTGCTTTAATTCTGTTGGTTTGACTGAAAATTATGTTCCTAAATACTCTAGAATCTAAAATGGAATGAAAGTCACAAAGAGTTTTACACTTAAAGTTAAATTCAGCTCTTTTGTCATAAAGGCTAATCAAAGTTATATTCTCATTAATCTCAATTTTAAGATCTAAAAAAGTACCTTTATTTTGGTGAGAGTTCGTTTTGTTAAGTTTAAGTTCTTTTGGATAGCAATTAATAATTAAATCTAGATCTCCAGAATTTAAAAGAAGGAAATCATCTATGTATCTGTAGCCGCAAATAAGAATATTTTTAATAATTTTATCCTCAAAAAAGTGCAAGAAGATATTGGCCAGTGAACTGGAGAATGTAACACCCATCGGAATACCTGAAATCTGTTTAAAATAGTTAATGCCATTAAAAATATAGTTTTCTTTAATGCTGAAATTACAAATATCGAACCAATCATTTTTATTAATAATTGAGTCGTTAAGAAATTTATTATACATGAAAAGGCAAACTTCCATTAGTTTATCAAGTGGTAGATTGGTGTATAGATTTTCAAAGTCAAATGAATTTAAAGTGCAAATTTTGTTAGTATTCAGTAGGTCCAAAATTTCAGCATTATTGCCCCACACAGCACAAAACTTCCTGAGGACGTACGAAATGCCTCCATCACCTCCTTAAACCCTCCCGGGAGAAAGGGGAGCTTTCATGCTCATTGCTACGATGAGCGGTGAAAGAGGCCCTGACGATGTCCAGCGGTGAATCTCTGCTCGATGTGCTTAGCGGGAGGCTTTAAAGACAAGCTTCCGTAGACGATGCATCAATGGATATTTTGAAGATGATCTTCCCTAAAAGATGCTTTACTGGATGTTTTGCAGATGAACTTACGTAGAAGATGTGTTAATGGGAAAATTGAAGAAAAGGAGTATGTGAAATACATTTGAATCATTAATTGCAGAATAGGAGAAGTCTTAAATACTAATTTTACAAGAGACGCAAAAAGTCAGTTACTATCGTTCTTGGTGAATCAAAGTCTAATTTTTTTCTAAAATATGAGACTGTCTTCTAATACACATTTTATATACATTTTCTCTGATATTTCGTTTATATACATTTCGTGAGAAAATATTTCACTAAACAAAACAATAAATTGAAATAAAAAAAAACAATTAATTCAATAAGCGTGCGTTCAGAAACATATTTTAAGAAGTGTATAACATCAAACTGCGAGTAATTGAAAATTGACTTTTGAGTTGATGTATTTATTGTACAAAAATTGGTTAATGATAGTTTTTACATTTGAAAAAGACAATGTGGTTAAAATATTCGACGAAACAATAAAGTTAAGTTTGATTTTCATTACAAAAATGGAAACCATTGTTGCAAATCATAAAAAATTAAAAAAATTAAAAAATTGTTAAAACAATAGAAAAATAGGAACAATTAAATTGATACTATATATATAATTAATTTTAAGATGGTGTAAAAGTAATTTTTAAGTGATTATGTTTCTGAAAGATATTACGGAAAAAGAAATATCTTGCTTAATTTTCAATTAACGGAAATTTAAATTAACTTTTGGACTTTGAAAAGCTGATTGTAATTTTTCTTTCGTAATCAAGAGCACACGAGTCAAATTTCATCAAGGTTGGACGAAAGATAATAGAACAAATAAAACTGTATGAAGAACACGTTCTCACAGACAGAAACACTGATTTATATTTCTACTGATAATAAAGGAGAATGTGTGTGTTGGCGATCTGCAGGTCGACTACTGGACTTCGATTTACGAAATTTGGCATAAGCATACTTTGGAGGGAGGGAATGTGCACCTTGGAACTTTTGTTTTGAAATTTTTATTAGAATTTCAATTACATAAAAATTAAGCAAACTTTCGACGTGTTTCTTTAATAACTTTCAAAATTATTACAAAATGAAATTAATTTTTACTACATCAAAAAATACAAAATTACCTTTTTAATGGTATGAATTAAATTTCTGTACAGTTTATTCCGCTAAATTTAATAAATTTTTAAAAATATTTTTTATATAATTTACAATACTTTTCGTTATTGCAATGAAATTCAAACCATTTCCATTGTTTAAAAAATATTTAATTGCGTGTTTATTTATTTTTTTTATTTTATTAATTTAACTCGGAAATCTATAAATAAAGACTTTTAAAATAAAATTTTAAAAATATTTTCCGGTAAAATTTACAATACTTTTTATAATTGTAATGGAATTCAAACGGTTTCCATTGTTTAAAAAAAATATTTAATTGCAAGTTTCTATTTCATTATTGAAAACTAAGGAACTTATTTTCTCTTTTATTTCATCAATTTTGTTCTGAAATGTGTAAACAAAGTCCTTTAAGATAATATATTAGAAAATACATCCAGTTCACAAAATGATTATTTCTTTCAGCATGTTTTAATACAGCTATATGCTACTGGACATAAAATGTGCCGCGCCATTTTAATGTTGAAATCAAATGCATATTTTTCATGAGGAATAAGAAAGTGGTGTTGGCACCGACAGGGTGCAGTTAGCTATTACATGACACGGATGGCTACTTCACTCCGTTAGGAACGTTCAGGTAGATAGAAATAGCTTCAAGGCTACTAAAAGAGCATGTTCTCAATGTCTATCACTATTTAAAATGTAAAACGACTTTGTTAAGGAAAGCATGAATATCAAATTATAAATAATGAGATTATGCATAATTCTTATAATCTTAATGAGACTTAACTGAGTGTTTTCTGTCATTAATATTATTTTTATTGTTGGAATAGCTGATATTTATTTATTTATTCGCCACAAATGTATAACACGAGGCTTACAAAAGTAAGCATGCAAAACAATTTACTCAAAAAATTAAAAAAAATCAAAGAAGAAAATTAAAATAAGAAGAAAAAAAAAACAAATACAATTAATGAAATAAAGTAAAGAAAACATAAAAAATATTAAAATAATAATAATAACAAAAAATCGTGCATCAAAAAATGAAAATTAAATTTTAAATAATGAAGGAATCAAAATTATGCAGAAGTAAAAGGTACAAAATACCTTCTGAGAGAGCAGAAATATATATATATATATACAAAAAATTAAAAAAAGGGGAGGATACATGAAAAAAAAAAACAGGAGAAGAAGAAAACAAACATCATTGTAATAATACTGATCGAAAATGGTTTAACAAAAGTGTAAAAATTTTTCTAATCAAAAGGAGAAAATTATATAGTTGACATTTGAAATTCAGTTTGATACTTTACAGAAATATACCGATTTTTAGTAGTCTGAAGTTAATGGATTTCATTGGTGGTTGGTATATTCTCTTTTAAATTAATTTGCTTTGATGCAGTTACTCCGAATACAAAAGTGCATGGTATCTTATTACGACCATTTCAAAACTTATATGTTTCAAATATTGGCCGGAGACTCTGAACTCTTGCCCAATACTTCTCTTATAGCCCCTTACTCTGGTACGAGAGTCGGGTACCCCTTCTGAGCTCGGGGTTGTTGCTTTTCTTTCCCTCCCGATTTCGGCGAGTAGCGTGTCCGGGGATGAGATTCCTGTGGTTTCTCGTGAGGAGAGCTGCGTTTCCGTTTGCCTCTGCCCCCCGTAACTAAGCTCCCCCCTTTCTTAGAAACTTGATAACCGAGCCTGGTGATTGACAAATCGTTTGGCGAAAAGACTCGGTGAAAAGTTCGTAAGAAGGCGAGAGTCAAGATTTAAATTTCTTGATAAATATATTGCCTAATAAATGTTATTTTCTCAACAGCAGGAAAGCGGCTTGGTTGTCCTAATTCAGAAACTAAAATTCTGTTTCTAATTTACACAAAATTAACATCCAGTCTGTTTCAGAAAATTGTATGAAATTTTCATGAATATAATATTGTAATGTCTGAACATTTCGAATTCGTCCCGAAAAAATTTGAAAAAGCGTCACTGGTTTCTTAGTATTATGGAAGCTAGTATCGTTATGCATTCAAGAAACCAATGTTGGCTGAATGAATTTGTTTGGCTAATAAAGTAAGTAAACTTAACAGAGAATCTGTAGTGCTTCACATAAATGCAAATGTTCGCGTTGAGATCAAACAACACTGCTCAACACTGATTTTTTTTCCGAATGATACTCCAGTGATTTTAGAATGTTTCGTGGCGCTTATTCCGAATCTGGCATTCATTTTGACAGATTTGCCAGTTTGTCAGATAAAGTGAAAATTAAATTTCGATAGTAATATATACTAACTACTCAAATCGCAATGAAAATGTCTCATATATAAATCAATAACAAAATAAAATAAAATAAATGCATTAAATTAATAATTCCAGCGTGGGGCCCGTCCGGAGTTTAAAACCAACCTTCTACTGTAATTAAAGAAGTTATTATTACTAGATCTATTAAAAAGGAGCGATATCATTGTTTTATGATGAAATAGATATCAAATATCCGAATTCAACCAAAACGTTGCTACCGTTTTCATCTTCATATTTAGCTGAATGTAGATTTAGTGCCATAAATGATTTGCTGCTAAAAATGAAATCGCCTGGATATTACACAACGGGTAGACTTGAGACTGAAGCTAACTAAAGTGGAACCTAGCATAAAATCTGTTTGCAGTAAGCATTAAGAAAAGGGATCTCATTGAATTTAAATAATTAATAACAATTAAAATAATATAGAAAAATCTTTCATTAAAATTATTTCGTAATTGAATTTCAGTTATCCATCATACATATTGGGAATTTTACTTACTGTGATTTCTTCCTGTAACCTATTATTTAACTTTCTTCAGTGAACAATTTAATCTTTGGATATTAAAAATTATGTGTATGCTACTTTAAGAATTTTAGAAACGCTTATGTGGGGCATGGTACAGGTTGGGAAACACTACATTAAATCAACTTAATCCTAATGAGTAATCAATATAAATCAGAAGATATACCTACTCAAAAATTACCTGAAATCGGTTTCAAATGTAAGTTAAAGAATAAAATTCAAAACAATATTAATGAATGAAATAAAGAAATGAATTTTAACAAATAAAACAGATGGATCAAAATTATATGTTAAGAAAACACGATGTTGGGTTAAGTCTAATAAAAATGAAAATTAAATAAGTCGGCTCCTTTAATTCATGGAAAACCTTTTATATAATTTCCTTTTACGTACAATGGAAGTTTTGCGTAGATATCTTTTTTCGATTTTGGATATCCTGGTAGCCGAATCTTTTCTTGAATGTATGTTCATTTTTGTTGCTTTCTGTATTACTAGCCGCTCTCGCCGCCCTCCAAGGGGGTTCACGGCCAGCACCCACTTTACTCAGCACTGCCCCTGCCACCTCGCTGCTTCGCGGCTCTCAGTCACTACTTTTTTCAGTTTAAATACTGCATAAACATCCGTGAAACAGACCATAAAACTATACTAGACTTATTATTCTTTGTAGACAAACAGTTCCTTTAAACTTGTAAAATCTTTCAATAAACCTCATCTAGTTGTTATATTTTGTATAACTTTATCACGAATTTCGGCATGAATGTCTTCAGATCCATAAATACAGAATGATATCGCCCTAAATAAACAGTTTCCATCACCTACAACAGGTATTTTACAATATTTTTGACACGCCATTTTCATGGAACTGTTGGGATCGATATATTTAAAATAATATGGTAAAACCTTGTAGAAATCCTAGTCCCAACCACCAGACCGATTTCGACAATTTTTGTTTTATATGGAATCTTATGACGTCTAGATATGTCATCAAGGGTTGACTACCCTCCACCACCCACCATTTTCGAACGAAATCGAAAAAACATTTCTCCACCATACATTCTCTACATGTTTTTTTCGATTTCGTTCGAAAATGGGAGGTGGTGGGGCAGGTGACCCTTGATAACATATCTAAATGTCATAAGCTTTCATATGAAATGAAATTTGTCAAAATCGGTCAAGTGGTTAGGGCTGGGGGATTTCTACAAGGTTTTTCCCTATAGACAATGTACAGTGGGAAAGTGTTTTTTCGATTTTGTTCGAAAATGGAGGATGGTGTGGGGCAGGCAACCCTTGATGACATATCTAGATGTCATGAGCTTGCGTATGAAAGAAAAATTGTGGAACACGGTCGAGTGGTTGAGGCTGACGAACTCGGTGAAGGCTTTGTACCACATTATTTTAAATATTTGGATTGGCATACGTTCTG
This sequence comes from Araneus ventricosus, assembly GCA_013235015.1. Lineage (NCBI taxonomy): Eukaryota > Metazoa > Arthropoda > Arachnida > Araneae > Araneidae > Araneus > Araneus ventricosus. Next base: position 83,554 of record BGPR01003289.1, on the reverse strand, counting down.
AAATAACAAATACCATTCTAGTTTTGAAGCTGAATTTCGCAAGTGTTAGCCGAAACAACGAAAATACAATAAAGCACCGTTTATGAGTTTCTCAATCATACGTCGTTTACTTTTATAGGTCGTATCATCACAGTCCCAATTCATTCTTATTTGTTAAAGGGGCTTCGTTTATACGACGCAAAGATTCGGTATAAGTCATTTTCTCTGCTCTAAAATTTGAAAATTCCCTCTTTTTCCTAGTATGTGAATTGTGATAAAGATATGACTTCGAAAGCATTCACAATTAATAAATTAACAGAGAACAAATTGCCTGGAGGTAATTTAAGCTATGATTAAAAGTTATTCCATATTCCTTTTAAGATGCATTTGACTCCATTGAAATTCTTCGAATTTTTTTTCAAAAGAATTGTAAAAAGAAACATTCGCAGAACTTAATTCGATTCATAATATTGTACTCAATATCCACGACAATCAGCACGTCAAACGGCGATAAAAGATTATTTTAATTAAATGTCTACCTGCTTGAACATAAATCATATAAGATATGTGTAATTAGTACTCAAGATATGCCATTGATATATGATTTTTTTCTTACTTTTACGATAAATGTTTAATTTTAAAATTCAATATTAATTCCCATAATATGTAGGATTATTTTTGTACTATCTTAAAAGAACTTTAAAATTAATACTTTTAAATGAATTTGCATTAGTGGCATTAAATTTGTAATAATCAGAGGTGTTTAGTAGACTTTCGATTATACGTCTTTTCATTTATACATTGGTGATCCAAAATTAAGGACCATTTCGTAAAATGCGTGAAATGTGCAATTAATACTGAATCGGTATACCACCTCACTGAAATGCCGATATCTTTCTGAATTTTAACGGGATTCAACTGGAATTTTTTCATAAGTTTGTATATTTTTTCTATATTTGAAGTTATAAAAGAAAAATCACGCTGCGTCTGGCACATGCGCAGTAAAAAATTATTTATTTTAAATACTCATATTTCCTCTAATACTCTACGCATTTACTGCCAATTAAATTACAATATTTCTGGAATGTATTGTCAAGTTTTTTGTAAGTTTCTTATAATTTGAATGAAAACTCTGCATGTTATAAGGAAAAAACATGCGGTAAAATTTGGAATATTTTAAAGAAACCTTTATATCTTCCCGAATGATTTGTATTAATGCATGTAAATATTATGCACATCAAACATTACCATTGATGAAAATTTAATCTCGTTATCAGTTTGTGAAACGATGAAATGGAAGACTCCTTTCCATCTTCTGGTCTCACCCTGAATTGCCCTTTGACTGAATCTTCACTGTAAATGTAGGATACTGATTTTATGTTAAACGATTCTCCCAACTGATTCAAACCATAGTTTTCGCATAAATTCAAGTTTTCGCATTTCAGAAAGGGCCCTTAATTTTGACTTCAATGCCTTGAAAATGAAACGCTACTGTAAATAAATTTGATATCTTTTGTTAAATAACCTTGCTATGTTTATATGTTGACTCATGTGTCTATCTACAAAATGATGTGTAAAGATTAGGATAAATGGACCAAAATTGCAAATAGAAGTATTCCATTTTTACCAACTTGAAAGGAATATATAGATACAGATCTATTTTGATTAAATAAAATTTATTATTCTTAAGATGTTGAGTACACTTACGCTTAATGAAAAGACAAGAGAAATTTTAAAAAGAAGTTCTTTTGCCAATTTTGTAGAAATTTTTGAAGACTACTACAAATATCAATCAATCGAATTATTTTTTTTTCTTATTTTATTTCCAATTCGCAAATTTTCCTCTGTATTAGATATATATTAAATATATATATATATATTTCGGCATCATTTACATGAAATAACTTGAAAAAAAGGTAAATTAATTTTGAAATCAGCAGGCCAAAATTTCCATGAATGAAAAAATATTTTTTTTGTTTCCAAGTAAATAAACACACCAAATTGCTGTAGTTGGATGAAACGACTCAAGCGTCTTCCTTGCCGATTTTCATGAATGGGGTCCAAAATCACGGTTACTTATATACAACGCCGAGGGTTGATTATACTGGAGGGGAAGAGTTCGTCGCAGTGTTGTCTGATCCACTGACCTTTTCTGCGAAATCTAAGGGTGGAAGTCCGTAAAAAAAAAATAATTGTTTTGTTTATCGTAAAGGGCCAGAGATTCCCTATTTCCTGTCCGTGTTAAAGGGTCTCGAAGTGTTCTCCATCTGTTTTGTCGCGGGAAGTTGGAAACTTGACTCTCGCTCAGGGCCTGGCCTTGTCTCACTCCTAGGCATCTTATACCCAAGTCCATTATCTTGGAGTTTACAGACTGTCACGGCCTGTCAAAGGAAGAGAGAGCAATTTTCGTTGTTTAGGATTGCCTGTTGGTGAAGGAAGGAGGGCGGGGAGGCAATTGCTTCCTGCTATCGACAAAGACCACTGGAAACTTGTGAAGTCATTTGCAACCCAATGCGAGATGAACGGTAACGAGAACAAGATAATTATCACTTAAATTAAATCTTCTTTTTATTTCAAAAAATGCTTGTTTATTTGGTCAGTAATATTTTTATTATTCTTCAGATTTAAAAGTAATTTTTTTTATAATTTTTATGTTGGATTCAATTTACAATAATTAATGTGAATTTTATTATAAATTAATCTCAAATACTGTGCAAAGTTTTAATTTAACTAATTTAACTAAATTACTGCAATAGGAACACTTTTAATTAGCAGAAATAATTTAGTTTATTGTTCCTTTGACTTAGTAAGCCAATTCATTTCAGCACATGCCCTTAAACATTATTCAAATTTTTATCAATTTTAACCAAATCCTCAACGTGTTATATTGTATATCTATCCGTATGTATAATACCAAAAAATAAGAAACACAAGAAGTTAGATAAAATGAAATTTGGAATATGGTCTTAATACAAAACAAGCAACAAGAAGATGCTCCTCCTCCTTCTAGATTTAAGTATAATATTGAAAAAATCCACCAACATGAAAAGGCCTGATAAATTTTATCACTACATATTATTGTTATTTGGGAGTATACATGAGAAAGTCAAGGAGCACTGCTTGCAAAGCTAATAGTTTTAAAACTACGAAGGATAATACATTGCCTTGTATCGATAACACCACTAGAAACCTGTTATAAGATCTTCCTAATATGTATAAAATGTTGAAACGATAAACCGCAGCAACAAACTAACATAGTGAACTAAGGAGCAAAATACATAAGATTATAATTAATGGGTACCATACAAATACAGGGAATTTATTGCGATCAAATAGAATAAAATTACAAATAAATTAGCTATATTTTATGTACACCACTTTCCATTATTTAAATTCTAGGTGATAGGCAGAAGCAGTTTATATAGGTATCATGAAATGTTATGTTTTTATTTTTAGCCTTCAATAAAACAATGGGAAAAGATAATATAAATGGTATATTAAAGATAAGACAACATGTCAAAGCTGTTATTTAATGGTATATAGCCTAAGCAAAATCATTCTTGAGTCAATATATCTTGTATATGCTGTGCTGTTCTTGAAGTTAGAAAGTTGAAATGTAGGGTAAATTTCGCCAAATCTTTTATCTAAATATTACTAAATCCATAACTGAAAATTGGTATAAAATGTCATCTATAATCTACATCAACTGTGAAAGAATAATGCGGAATTATCAATAAGATTAAAAATATACAAATAATTCTTTTCATTTTTGAATTCTACATGTAAGCGTGAAAACAATTTTCAAAAATTTATGCCGAAGACTTATTGTAATTTTTTGGGAGGCAAAAAATAAAACTCCGCAAAATATACATCTTTGCAATAAATGTTCAATATACACATTTATGAATTTGTTAGAGCTCGTAACTATATAAAGTGCATTATCTTATCATCTTCGATAAATTTTGAAGAATTTAATTAAAAATGAAGAATTTAATTCAAATGAGTAAATTTTTTTATACTGTCACGTATTCGCAAATATATCACTACAAAGGAATATATCTAGTTAAATACCTTTACAAAAAAGTATTTTTTTTTTCTTTTAAAAAAGGATTTCATTTAAAAAAAATTACATTTAAAAAGAAAACATTCTTCAAGTAAGTAATTCAGGAATAGAAAAAGAAATACAAGACGAATTAATATGAATTTTAAAAACAGACAGAACAAAATTAAAACAGCGAAAATCAATTAAGATTTTTTTTTTATTTCTTTGAAAAAAAATTAAGAGATTTATTTTAGAATTCTGGACAATTCCTCTTGTGCAAAATCCTATGAAAAATGGTCCCTTAAAACGCAAACCAGCCTCCATCCCATGACCTGTGTCACTAAAGCCTCCCGCGTCGGCTGTCTCAGAGATGTGCACCACCTCCCGTGAAGGACATCGTAGCGCTGTAGTAAGTATCAATTTAGGCGGACATTCGATTTCCTGTGACCGTCCTTTGCGCGTGCTTTAGCGCCGCCGCGACCTCCTTTGGATACCACAGCCTCCCGCGAAGTACGTACAGGGGGAGGTCCTTGGGCGTAGAGTGTGCTGTGTGGGGTATGGTTCTCTCAGTATGAGCTATCACTTATGGATGCCTTTCGTCCTAATATGCTTTAAATATGTAACAGCATACAGCACAAACACGTTTCATAAATATAAACGTACATAAGGGATAAATATCTCTTTTAAAAAAGATTGGGATCTGGGATCCGAAGCCAAGAGAGACTGTTTGTGGTGATTTCCCAAGAGATTACAGCTCATTAATGTGAAATTACGCACGACGAATTGCTAGTTACGGAATGAAGTTATTACTCTCCTATAAAGAAAAGAAATAATTAATTGTGTTACTCACTCTTGAGATATTTGAAAAGACTAAATGAAAATTTCTATTTCAGACTGCTATATATATTAGCATTTGTATGTTTTTTTTCTAACCTTTCAGTTCTATTTTACAAAAAAATCGAATATTTCAAAGTTTTAGTTAGATTGCTTTAGTTACATGAGGCCTACTTTGGGATGGATCCCATCATTTTGAACTGTGGTCAGATAACGACGATGATACAAGGGCAACACACCCTCTCAAATCTCAGGCGCCATATCAATGGATGGACGTCTGGCCCCTCGGATTTAAAGTGCACCAGACAGAGGCGGCCCGAGGTAATTTTACCAACCGGGCAAGACAACAATTTGGCTCCCCCGCAACCAACGTAATTTTTTTATTCTATATTGTCTGTATTTTAAATGTCCAACAAAATTTTACTTAGTAATATGCATGTTTTATCTGCAAATATGACTTAATAATGTTATGGGCAGAATTTTTTAAAATTTCAGATATATTTAAGAATATAAAGAAGTCTTACAGAAACTAAAATAATGTATGGATCAAATTTATTTTTAAGATGCATGTTATTTTTACACATTATAAATTCTCTTCACATAATCACTTTTATTGCCTTTTTATCTGCAAAATCTTTCATAATATTCTCAATATCAATGTTCTGCGGAAGGTCCCGTTCAACTGATATGGTTCCCAAACCAACTACTCGCTCCTACGGCATGCTGGATCGCAGATATGTTTTTAACAGTTTCAGTTTTGAAAAACTTATCTCGCCGATAGAAACAGTTACTGGTAGAGTCAGAAAAAACCACTGCTTCAGTCTCATAAGATGCACATAATTCTTTAGTGATTTTCTACTATTTTTTAATAAGATATGGCCTTTTTGCCTTGGAATAATGTCGGGTAGATCACAAACATCACTAAGTAGGAAAAATCTGAAAATTAAAAAAACAATTGAGATACCCCTTTTCAGCTTAGGAGAGCAGTATAGGCAATATAAGTTTTTGGGCCCCACACCCTAACTTCCAAAACTAGATAACTTCATTGATTTAAATTTAATATCTAAATAAGTAGTTTGTGAACAACAAACAATATGACAAACTGAAATAAAGCATTTCTTCGCGGGTAATCTCCAAAAAAAGTTTTAGATCTCGAGTATAAAAAATTGAAATTTAAAAGTATTCTTAAATAAAACGATAAAAAAATTACAAAACTTATTAACACAATTCAAATATTCTAATTCAAAGTATCCCAGGACTGTTGACATGTGACCCATTGATCTGCTTATAAATTCGAAAACATTAAAAATATTCCAAGAATAATGTTCTGACAATGTTCTAAACGACCCTGGATTTTAAGTTCAGTAAATTCTAGAACACGCTTTTTGTAAATCAAATGGAAGACCTGAAAATAATTTTAATAAAATAATAATATCGGGGGGGGGGGGCCCCGCAAAGTTGCAGGGCCCATAGGCAGTTGCCTATTTGGTAATCCGGCCCTGACCGTATACCTTGCATCGACGTTAATCTTGATTTATTAACTTTTTTCAGCCGTATTACAATTTTTTAAAAATCGCAAACTTATCAAGAAACAAAAAACAAAACAAAAATAAATAAATAAAATTTCTGTGAAAATAATTTGTGATTTTACAAGTTTTCCTCTAATGTTTGGCACTTTCTGATGATTGGAAAAAATGCAATGGGTTATACGTACAAATTTGATTTTTCAAAAAAGAGTTTGAATATTATTATTTCAAGAGTAATGCTTAAGTTAAAGTCCAACAAACTCTATCACTCTCAGTAGTGTTGTCTGTATTTTCGGTTTGCAAACTAGTTTCGGCGTCTTCTTTATTGCTAAATTCTTCGCAGTCACTTAAGACTTTCAAATGTCCTACTGCTTCTGGTTCAAGTAATTGTAAATTTGCATGCTCTCCCACTTGGTCCTGATAAACGAGTTAACTTGTTAAATGTTTATCTAGCTTACCAAAATCATACGAGTTAAGTTCTTTTGAATTATCAAACAGAAAGTGCGCAAAAATGTCCAAACAAAACTTTTTATATAACTTAATCCGTTGCGCACTTTTAAGCTTTCTGCTCAGTAATATAAAATAAATTTTATATATGGGATTTTAATATTTAGAATTTTTGTACAATTGACATTGTTAGTATTGTCAATATCGAAAATTTATATTTTTCAAATAGATATTTAATTCTGAAAATTTTAAAATAACATACTAGAATGATAGTAACAAAATTACCTGTGGTGTTGAATTCACAGGAACTTCTTGTTCTTGGTTTGAACAATAAGTTATATTTTCGTTCTCAAAGTTTTCTGAAGTTAAAGATTTGCCTTCAACTGTTGTTGACAGACCTTCTCTGGATTCAATATTTTCTATTTTGATGAACTTTTTCAAAATAGGCTCCTGCTTTACGTTTTCTGCTGCTATCCGTGCCTTTTTTTCCTATATAAAGTACCTAATCGTCTCTTTTTCTCAGAGATTTTAGCGAAATACACAACACTTATAGGTATAATGTTATCACAATTTAAATTTGCTATTCAGAATAAAAATAAAGCGTGACATTCACCGGTTTTTCTTTCAACACAGTGTGCCAAAACGTTTCGTCAAAGTAAGAATCCAATGAGAAATGGTGTAGACCAGGGGAAAAGTTACATTTTCATCCGGTTTAATATTTTTTCGGCTCGCTATGCCATAAAACTGAAATAAAAAGTCGGTTAGGGGGAACGAGGGCAGGGAGGGCGGGCTGAGGCTTGAAAGCTGGGTGAGGATGGGACACAGTAGATCGGACTGCACCTATGGTAATCCGATCCCCTAGGATCTGGTTGCCCGTGGGTGCAGTCTGCTCAGTCCGACCTGTGAATGACCCACCAAATTTTATGGCCTGATGTTCGTGGAACAGATTTTGAGACCCCCTCCAGGGTCTAGAGGCTTGAGGCAAGAGCCTGTACGAAATACTGAAGAGGGGGCACCAAAATGAAAGGAAAATTTTTTGCTGTTTTCGCCAGAACTCTCATGTCAATCAAACCATTTTATTCTTCCCTTTGCGTTCCAGCTTTCGCGCCACCCGGAATTTGGTGCCACGGGCAGTTGCCCGGGCCGCCTCCGGCACCAGATCACGTACACGGAGGATCTCTGGTGGAATCGGGTCTCGAATCCACAATCCTCTAGTTCGAAACTGAGACTGCCTTCAGGCTACGGCGGCCACACATTTTGTTGACATGCAAAATCATATAAAGCTGGATCAACAATAAATGGAAAAGAATGTTTTATTTACTTTTTAAAAAATATTTGAGTAATCTTAAATTTTTAAAGGTGCTGGCTTGATAAGAAACATTTTCGTTTGAAAGGTAAAAATTACGAGATTTTACAGCACTTAAAAAATATGAAAGCCCCTCCCCTACACCCTTTTAACCCGTTGCCCTTTGATTTTGTTTAACCTCCAAATTAGACGACACCATCCATTTGGGATACTTTTTATTATTTCAACCTATTTAAGATGGTAAAGGATACTTGAGACATTTAAGAGTGTCCAAGTGAATTTTGTATTTAAAATTAATTGTTACGTTGACTTAATTACGGATTTAAATAGCAAAAATTCTGTAATTCGATACACGTGTCAGACACGGTGTAGTAGGTTAAGGAGTTAAACCATTATTACGTACAATATTGCTAGGATGCAGATTTTCTGTAAGGGACTTTCTAATAAATAAAAATACGAAAATGACAATCTTTAATTTAGAATGTGTTAAAACGAACAGAATATATAGACCCTGTTTTGGAATGAGACTGCATTCGAACTGTTACTCATTTTATAATACAGGGTGGTCATGAATTATTGGACCCACTTCAAAAATTAATAAAAAAAAACTAATAATGTTACAACTACGTTTTTTTTTTAATGAGAGCGCATTTAAAAAAGTTTTTTTTAATAGGTAACGCGTCGTCAAGTTATATTTTTAAAAAGTTAAGGATTATTATTTAGCTGTTTGATTTTAATATTTCTTTTATAATGTTCTTGCTTTATGGAGGAATTTCTATCTTCGAAGCGGAGCGACAGGTATTCAAAATATTAAGTGTAATTACCTTTTATTTGCGGCAGCAACCGAGTCTTGTTATTTTCCAGAGTAACTATGCATATGGATTGAACAAGATAACTAAAAATGAATTAACACGAACTCCGCTTTCTGAATTAATTTACAGTTTTTATTACGATCAAGCGCTACAAATATTTCCATGCCGTTTCCAACAATATTGTCCGAAGGAAATAGAATACGGAATCATTTCAACAAGTTCTTTATTGCAAGAATACATTCATAAAGGAAGAACATAGAATTTTCTAGCGAAGTTCATTTTCTTATAACAAAATTCCTCTTAACAAGTGCTTCTCATAACGAAAAGAAATAAAACGATGCAATACATTCATCAAATATTCATCAATTCCAATACAGAGTTGAAATCGTATAGAAATATTTGAAATTCTCGTAAATGTGTACACTAAATACCCAGAATTTAAAATCAGGCATATCGTGAATATAAAAACACTGAAACTAACATTACATAACATCCAGTACTCAACGGTATTGCAAAAGTGCATTTTGTATTTAATAGTCCTTTACTTTAGATGCATTGTATTTATAATTTATAGCATTTTCTATATTCTTTAATTTATTGCATTCTCTTTTCTATAATTTGCTTCAAATTTTCTATGCATTGCTTCAACAGTTACATGAAGTATTTTAAAATGTGTTTATTATAGGACGCAATTGCAAAACATTATGAAATGTCTTTTTGCAGCATCTGCTAATATTTTTATACGAAAATATTTAGTATTCTACACATATTTATCAACTGAGAATCAAGACAAGACAACCCCGGTTTCGTGGAAATAATGTAGAAAAGAGGAAGATGGGGCATTCTTCATGTTAAAAAAATTAGTTCCATCTATTTATAGTATAATATGTAAATTTACTTCCTATTCTATAGAGCATTATTTTCAATACCACATACAGTCAAAATATTTGTTTAATAGCAAAATGCAAATGAATTTAATACATAATATTTCACGTGTATAAATAAACAATATACTCCTCTTAAGGCGAAATGCATGACAAGTCAATTACATGGAAAAACAATCTCAAGACATTTTTTTCACTTAAATGAGTAAGCCAAGAGATGCGTTGAAATTACACCTCAAGGCAAATGTTTAATGACTCAGTTCATAGATGTGAGGCTTTTAACGTTATGAGTGTGATTTATTATTTCCTAAACTAGACTGGTCTCTCAATTCTTTCTGATGAATATCAAATATATATAGTGTTTATTTAAAATAAACACAAAGATTAATATCTAAAAGCGTAAATGGAAATGTTTTACTGCGGGTTCCACAAGCATACGGTTATTGTTAGGTATTTTTTGTGATTCCTTAAAGTAGACATGTTCCAAAATACTTCTTGACATTGATTACCAAACATAAGATTTTTCTTTTTTATGGTTATGATAATACATGTCACGGATAAAATTCAGTGAACGAAGTCTTGCTGCAAATTTCACACGAATATGGATATTCCTGGTTGTGAACATGATGTCTTCTTATATAAGACTTCTATAAAAAGTTTTACATTGCGCTTCACACTCTTGAGGATTTGGTTGTGTATGAAGATAATAATGCTGATATAAGTGGTATTTTCTGTAATATGTTTTACAGCATACACTGCAGGCATTTGATGGCTTTTTTTCTCCTTGAATGAGCAATTTAATGTTGATTTAAATCTGATAACTTCGAAAATGTCTTGCTACGTATTTCACAGACGCATGGTTTTTGTCAGTATGGACAGGGTAATGTCCATTAGAATGACATTTATGGGAAATGTCTCTGCATACTTCACAGCCATATGGGTTTTCATTAGTGCGAGACCGGTAAAGTTGATTCAATTGTTGATGTATTGAAAAATGAGTTACTGCTCTCTTTCACAAACGTGGTTTTTCTTCTTGATGAAAGCGGTAATGTCTATTCAAATTGGATTTCTGAGAAAATGACTTACTGCATACTTCACACACATATGGTTTTTCTTTGGTATGAGTCGGGTAATGCTGATTTAAAGTACATTTCTGAGAGAATGACTTATTGCATACTTCACACACATAAGGTTTTTCTTTTGTGTGTGCAAGGTAATGCTGGTTTAAATTAGATTTCCGAGAAAATGACTTGCTGTATAAATCGCATACATAAGGATTTTTTTTGGTATGAAAACGGTAATGTTGATTTAAATGAGATTGATATGAAAATATTTTACTACATACTTCACAGTCGTTTGGAGTTTTATGCGAATCAACTTGGTGATTACTTTGTAAAGAAGATTCATGAGAAAATGCTTGTTACCACATATTGCACAAAAACGTTTTCATTTGTACGAACAGGATAGTGAATTTTTATTTAATATATTGATAAAAAATAACTTGCTACAGATATTCACATACCATAGGATTTCAGTTTTGTTTCTTAATATACGAGTTTAAATGGGACTTTTAAAAAGATGTCAAAAAATGTACTATCGGTAAATATTTTTTGTTATGCAGAAAAAATTTAATTTTCTATTAAATATTAATAAAAGATTTATTTAATCCATTAATGTGCTGAACAATTCTTTCATTTGGAGGAAAAATATCTCCTTTTAGTATTGTACCTTTGTTTCAGTTTTAATTGACACACTTTAGTTTCAAATCAGAAGGCATGTCATTAGAATTCCAGTAAGTAATGAGCAAAATTACTCATAACATTTGAAGCATTGTGTTGGGTTGAGGCGAGCGAACTATTTTTCTTGCGTGCATGAATTATCTGTGTGAATCAGCGCCTGCCGCTTTTTACTTAACGCATTCCTTCTTCGAGTCATAACGATGTTACTCACTTGCTGTGTGCTTCGCTGTGTGCATAGTTGTAATGCTCTCTTCTATATGTCCCTGTATGCGTCAATAAATGTTTTGTCCTAAAGTCGGGTGATTCTTGTAGAAGGAACAACAAAATGGTAGCAGGACGCGGTTGATTAAATAGTTGATTCAACATAGAACTGTGTGATAACGAACTGTTACAACAGAAGTGTTAACATGGATGGAATAAATGTTCCTGAGCTTACTGGTACCAACTATTTTATTTGGTCATTGAAAATGCAAGCAGCCTTGAGTTTAAAACGGCTGGACTCTGTGACGACGCAAATGAAACCAGAAGGTCTAAGTGAAAAGGATGCAATAGAATGGGAGCAAAAGAATTCTGATGCAGTGGCTTATATTAAGTTGTCGCTTTCAGACGAACAGGCCTTACAGTTCGCTGCAGAAAATAATGCCAAAATTTTGTGGGACAAAATAAAGTCTACATTTACTGGTCAGACAGAAGACCGTAAAATTGATGCAGGTAACGAGTTCAAAAATCTTCAAATAAACAGCAACGAATTGGCGAATGATTATATAGCTAGAGCAAGAGGTATAGCTACCAAGTGTCATTCACTAGGATCAGATGTCTCACCTCGGGAGCTTGTCTATTATACTGTTCGTGGTTTAAAAGGTAAATTTGTTAAAGTACGAGACATTTTGAAAACTCAACGTGACAAGTCTATAGATGAAGTACTTGAAATCCTCCGTGAAGAAGAAACAAGCATTAATTCGCCCTCAAGTACTCACGCCGAAGGAACAAGCGCTGATGTATTTTATTCTAGAAAGTACAAAAATTCCGGCATGAGACTTTGTTACGTCTGCAGACGACCAAATCACGTCGCCAAGGATTGTTTTTACCGAAATCAAAAGGAAAGTGTCACATCCAGTCAAAGGAGAAAGGTGCATCGTAATAACAATTCTAAAGAACGCAACACTGCAAATCCCGTGTTTACAGCTTCTCCAAATGAAGAAAGTTTATGGTTTACCACAAATGTTTTACAAAAAAATGTTTTGTCCTAAAGTTGGGTGATTCTTGTCGAAGGAACAACACATTGAATGACACTTACTAAAACTGTTTGGTATCTCTTTCACGGCGCAAAATGTCCGATACTGCATACCTCCAAGCGCGTATTATATCCAGTGTCTAAGCAAGGATTCTAGACATGAAATCGGAAGAAATTCACGATTCTCTAAGTCAAGTCAAGTTGAGGAGTGCTTTTACTGGCTTATGCTACACGAAAGAACGGGCTTTGCCAACACGATTCTCTATTGTCAAGCAGCTACTTTGGAGCGGGTAACAGTTAAGAAAAAGGAACGGTTGAAGTTGAGTTAAAACATTACTGACTTACGCTGCTTGCAAATTAAGGCTTTGCCAGTGATCCTTTAGTCAAAATGGGAAAACACACAAAACTGAGATGATTAGAATAAATTTGCTGAGTGAAGAAACAGCGATGCCAAACAGGCTTTACGATGCAAAGTAGAAATTACACAGATCGAATTGTACTGAAGGGCACCGGTTCTCAGGGAAGAATGAAGTTTATTTCTTTGCTCGGCAAAAACGATGCATGATAATAGCAGTTGGTCGTTTGAATCCACTATACCATACTTGGGGTAAACAGAAGATGATTCAAGACTAATTTTTTTAAATTTACAGATTAATTTTTAAGGAACAAGCTTGACTTGGAACAGTTTGGTTTCATATAATTTCATATAGAGATCGCGTATCGAAAATAGAAAAAACGCAACGATTTTTTTGCAACGATATCCCACTTTTTTCTTTTAAGCCTCCCCAAGAAGGTCAATGATTAATTTTAGAATGCTAAAATTAAAATTAATGCGCATTAATAATATTAATTGCGACATTGTCTACCTGTGCCTGTCAGGCGCATTGCGCCCGGTGCGAATATTGCACCCGATGGAGGGTTAACTTTAATAAAGAATATGAGTGTAGCCTACAAACAGAGTTTGTACTAAAAACATTTCAGAATTACATACAATAATAGATGTTCATAGCTTAACCGAAACAAATCGTTATGCGAAACGACTTTCCCCCTTTAGTTTGGTTAACCAGGGTTCTACTGTATGTGAAAATATTTGGAAAATATTAAGGTGTATAGGAATGAAGTTTTTGTAAAATGTTGTAATGGACCTTATGCATGTGACGTCACATCCTCCAACACGTGACATGCCGGTGGCAGCCATTGGTCAGTCTTAAACAGCTGACTCGGAACTGCTTTTATTTCTGAGTCGCTTATAGGCCGATCGTTTTGTTTATTCCCACAGCTGTTTTTCTATACTCTCGAACCCAAAGGGTGCATAAGGTCCATTCATGTGTGGCAAGGCTTTTACTGTGGTATTTCTTTTCTACTTGACATATATCATTCGATCAAGCAGAAAAAAACACAGTGGTTACCGTATCCAAAGAGAAACACAGTAGAATGTTTAAAATCATTCGAAGTATAACCCTTCACATTTTAGAAGCTGTTACTAATTTAATTTTTTAATCTTATTTAACTGTGTTTGATACTAATATAAAAAAATTGAAATGAAATGAAGCCATGTAATCAAGAAAATAATTGATATATTTTCTCAGGATTCAACTAATGAGATGCATTTTCATTTTAGGTATTGCTGAACTGTAGACAATAGATTAACATTTAGTTATTTAAGTTATATTTCGTATGAGCGAGTTTTCTGGTTTGTTTATTTTGGATTCACAGGCCGCCAAATCCATTTGGAATCTGTATCAAGCGCCAAGTTCAAATCAGTTCTTTCTTTAGTACACAAAACGTTGAATTCCATGTTCTTTTAGTTTGTGTAATTCTTTCTTTTTAAACCGGTTAAAAAAAGAGAGCTCTTAAAGCATTTAAATTCTAAATAGAACGATTGAAATGAGTCAAATCGTTTGGTTAAAAATTTAACAGCCAAAGAAACCTTGGAAGTCGCCAAAAAGAGAGATAAAGAATAATTATGACAACCTTTCCACAGAATTAGGTTTATATTTTAAGAAAACATTGAGCGCTACAACAATAAGAACATTAAATTTAATATTTTCAAAGTATTCTTAAGAAATAACGTTAAAAAACACCAATTTAAACATTAATTAATATCTTCAGACGGAGTGTTGAAATTTTAAAGATTCCCATTGACCTAACATTACCTCCGGAAATTAATGGGCCCGGAGGAAAACCTACTTTATCGCAAATAAACAAAACGTATCCATAAGAAAAAGATGCATGGAATAACCTAGCTTCTAATATCGATAAAGAAAGAGTGTACATACATTTATATATTTTATTACAGTTCTTTGACAATATTTTATCTATGAATATCTCAAAGCAAAATTAGGAAGCAGTTGAGTGTTACTAACAGTAAAAATATGCTAAAATATTCAGCCTCTTTTTGTACCACTATGATTATTTCACCTCAACGTAAGTGGTTCATTCCTGAAACGATAAAAAGTCGCTTTTAAAATTTTTTTTTTCATCTAAATGTTAACCCATTCGAATCATATGACACCCAAATAATATGATATTTTTGGCTCACAAATCATATGGCGAACTCGGGTCGCAATACTGCGACCAATACTAATTTTTATGTA
The DNA here is from genome assembly GCA_013235015.1 of Araneus ventricosus. Taxonomy (NCBI): domain Eukaryota; kingdom Metazoa; phylum Arthropoda; class Arachnida; order Araneae; family Araneidae; genus Araneus; species Araneus ventricosus. The sequence continues at coordinate 68,154 of BGPR01003289.1, read as the reverse complement.
TTACTATGTTCCCAACCATACTGCCAGAGAATTTAAATAGGATTCCTAAGTCAACTGTGTAAGTATTTAAATATGACATCATTGGGTTAATTAAATATATATTTAGCGTTTAAAGGTAATTAATTAAAACTAAGGATTTCGTAATACGGGGTGACTCAGACACTCGCAGCAACTTCAAAAATGAATAATTTGCGAACGAACCAAAATAAAAAAAGTGCCATTCTTACAGAAAAAATGGAAAAGAAACAGGATTTTTTTGTCATGAAAACTAGAATTTATTGATAGAATAGTTTACGATTCAAAACACCAGATGGTTCCACAGTTGGAACAATGGAGGCCGCGGTGGCCTAGTGGTAAGGTCTCAGCTTTGGGGCCGGAGGGTTCGAAACCCGATTCCACTGAAGATCCGTCGTGTATTGCGACTGTTGCACGCTAAATCATACGTAGGGGGCCAAACGTCCTCCTGTTGGTGTGGTGCGTAAGCTTGCAGAGGGGAGTGTCAGCTCAGGTGTCGTCCTGGTCATCTGACCGAGGCTCAAAATTACAAGGCCTGTCTCAAAGTAGCCATCGTGTTGCCTCAAAAAGGGGAGGTTAATATAACTAAACTAAACGACATTGTTTCATTTTCTTCCGGTCCAAATTCAGAACAACAAATTGCATCGATTACAAATTGCTTCAAAAACGGGTCGTTAATATAACTTAACTAAACTTTTTGGAGCTATGCGTTTCATACGATGACATTAGTCGGAGTAACTGCTTACAAACGTTCAATGTGTCGTCTTCCATTCTGTATTTCAGCTGTCAGACGGAGAACCACATTTTACGCAGAATTAAGCACCATTTGTGAAGGTACGGCTGGACATGAGCAAAGAAATGTTGCTTTCTACTTTGAAAAAAAATTTTCCGTTGTGTTTGAAAACTTCTATTGAGCTATTGTTTGATGTGCCAAACGATGTGTTCATTTATTTATGGTTGGTACCAACGGGAGATAGGAAGTAAGCTATAGTCATGCTGTTCAGAAAATAATCAAAGCTTGTATAAATGATTCCATAATCTTAAATTACTCTCATTCATATCTTATAATTGAAGTTTAAATATGAATTATAAATTACAAAAGTTAACTCTGGATATTGCCAAAACTTTTAGACACGCATTGAAAAAAAAAGACGATCCAAAATTATGCCCTAATGGCTTATTGCATTGTATAATTATAAGCTAACAGCCGTATCTTCGTTTCTCCATCAGATTTCTAGGGACAAAAATGTCTAGAAATCGAAATCAGGCTCATGTCCGTTAAGGATATCCCTATTAAGTATCTATATATTAATAAGATGGACAATACTGACTTGTGAATTTTCAGAAAAGTTCATTAAAAACGTCAACCCACTATTTAGATACTTTTTTGAGAATTTATGCTGTAAAAACTATCCTACTTACTGAGAGAGAGAGGTCTTACTATTCTCTTACTAAGAGAGAGGAATAAAATTCAATTTTATCTTTTCACAAGGGTCTATTCTCATGGAATTCAATATCGATCATGATAATCCCAGGAAGAGTGAAACTCTCAAGCGAAACAGAGAAAAAAAATTCGTTGTCTTTATGCATTTTTCTAATGCTTTTAATATTGTTCTCATGGGACTAATACCATTTAAGTCCAAATGTCAGGTAGCTTCAAATATTAAATGAAATTCAGAAATTATTACTACTTAATATGTGTCATATTGAGAAATGTGGCATTTAGACTTATTAATTCGGTAGATACCTCCGTTTTCCGGTATATTTTTGAAATAATATATGTGTAAATGTTAGCTACTGTTTTATTTTAATTCAATCTAAAAAAAGAAATGAAGTATGAAAAACCTTGCCTTTTAATGAAATTCTTATACAGCTGCTTGTCAATACAACTGTGAAAGACACTAGATACTTTTCTTAAAGTATCTATTAACTGGTTTGAAATTTGGTAAGTTTTGGTTTCTCTAAGGCACAACGAATAATCCTTGTGTTCATAATAAGGCTTACTGATTTTATTTTTAAAAATGCTTTGGAATACAGTGAATGAACCATTATTATCAGTTATAGAACCCACTTTGTATGTTGTAGCATAATCTTATCAAGAAAAGTGAGCATGCTGATCGGCAAAAAAAATAGAAACGGTTTTTGCAGTGAACTGTGACATAAAAATAATAAGCTACATGTTAGATTTTTAAGCATTTAGCATAGATCGATTCTGTAAGAGTTCTTACATTTTGTCCTGAAGTAAGTAGAGTAACATGCTCACCGAAATAAAATTTAATAATGCCAAGAATATAGGATTCTAGGGAATGGTTAATGGTTTAATGTATAAATAAAACGAAAGCTATTTGTGATAAGAATATTATTTATGAATACAATAGAAATTGCTTTCAAAGCAGCAAATCAGTTAGTAACTTTTTGCTTTAATTCAAAGTAATGGAGGCTCGAACATTTTTAACTTGAAAAGCTCCCCCGCCCCAAAAGAAAAAATTAAAAAAAACCTGATATATGTGTAAGATTTCTGAGATAATGAAATAATCTGATTTCAATGAAGACAAATTGTAGTTTGAGAACTGCGGAGGACTCCATTCTTAAAACGTCGGGTAAACATTAAAACACTGATGAGACCTTGATAGAACCGACAGAACGAGATCTGTGCAAAATGTTCCAAATCAAGGAAAAAACACTGCCTATGAATCGTTAATTTCATATTTCTTTAATGTACTATGGCAGTTGAAAGGAAAGTACAGACAAAAGGATCTTGTCAGAGGTATGCAAATGGAATTCAGGACATGTTCCCCAAAAGTGAACTTGTGCTTGCAAATGTGCCACTTTTTCTCTAATTTGCTGCACAAGACGTGCTATCAACAGGAGGGGAAATTCTGAGCGCCAGGAAATATTTACCTCCTACTGGCAAAATAGCAACAAATTTGGTAAAGTGAAAATCAGAGCCATCTATTGGAAAAAAGCACTTTTAAAATTCTGCGAAACTACCCTTATTAAAATGAAATTCGCTTTCATGTGACAATATCCACACCTTGATCAGTACCACAGTAGCAATCATTCCACATCTCATCAACTGGGAGTTTTGGATTCGCTATAGTGTTCTCGGTTTACTTATAGATACTCAGTTCCACAAGTTTACTTACAATATTAATAATCAATTTGCAATATTGCTGTGTTGCAAAAAGAAATAATTATTTAAACCTTTTTTCCTTCCTTGTAATTTTCCTTAACAACGTCTACATGAACTTGGTTTTCCTTGCTCTTATACACTAAGAAGGGACAATCTCTCTGTAATGTAGTATTGCTTGTCACACTGTTCTTGTAATCTTGAGGATATTTTTTTAAATGAAAAACAGTTGAGAGCTTTCCTGGGCAGGTTCTTTAGTCTCGTAAGTGAATCATCTGCAAAATACAGATTTCTTCACATGATCTGATACATTTGGTTGCAAGTAGGTTTAAAAATGTGAATCATCACAATAAGGAGTGATATTACGAACTGACCTTTATAAACGTTAAAGTATTTAAGTGATTGCGAAACGTTGAAGTTGAGTTTTCCTCATTACAATATAAAATATGCTCAGCATGAAATTTACGTATGAATTTAAGCCGAATTTGAAATAAATCAGAATTATTGCTTTCTAAAATTAGCTTTAAGTTTTGTCACTGATGCCTAATAGACCAAATTAAACAATTTCTTTCGTGACACATTTTCTCAAAAACTTAACAATGGAGGACACAGAGTATCAATTTACGAATTCATCTCTTCTGAGAAAAGTAAATAAAAATTGAGATGCATGAAATTTTATTTTCCCTCACTGTAAAGGGTGAGATTGTCTAGAGGCATTTCTGCTTCGGGAGTGCAAGGTCGAGAGTTTGAAACCCTATTCCATTCATGCATATGAGAGCCTGGTGGACAATAAATCGATAGGCGTCAAATAACCTAAAGTGGGACATTCACCTCTTTTCAACTTCACGATTTTTAGAACACGGGTCGTCAATGTGAAATCCCGATGAAAATTGACGCAGATAGATTGCACTGTTGGAATTCAAACAAATTTGATATCCATTGGAATGGAAGGCCATAATAAGTGAACTTTGATTCATCAAGGCGGCGATAAATCACCCGTGTGTGGAGAGTATTGGGGAAGGGGAAAGTGAGTTGACCCATTAATTATTTATGAAAAAGCACCATTTTAATGACACAAACTGTAATTGTAAAATATATACAGTAAAGCCCCGTTTATACGTCTTTCAAGGGACCGACATTAAAACGACTTATAAATGAAAAAACATGTAATCGAAATGAATTACAATGCATACGAATGAATCGGGACTGTGATGAAACGACGTATAAATGAGAAACGTACAAAGGTGCTTTACTGTACTATATCAATTTGAATCATGAAACTACTGGTAGCTGACAAGATTCTACGTTTGTATTTATTGAGCTATGAAACTTTCATGTATATCATTAATTGTTTAAGTAATAGTTATTCAAGGTGTGTATACAATCTTTTTGGAACACAATGTATTAATAAGCCATTAAACATTTCATTATACTACTATTACAACCCCCCCCCCCACATTTTATGCGTTATCATTTATCTGGCTTCGAGGGGTGATAATTTTTATTATAAGCTATACATATTATATTAAAAACGTGTTACTGTTGCTTCATGAATGAAAAGAAACTAAACAAATTAATAAAGTCTTTATTCTGAATTAAAAACACATTGAAACGATTTACAAATACATAAACGACAATTCATATAGCAATAGCCGGGGGTGCAAATTTAATTTAATTACAGATAACGATTTTGATATCAAAAGAAATATTCTTTTTCGGTTTATCTGCCGGACAATTTTTTACAGTGTTAAAGCTTTCAACCAGATGATACAGAAAATGCCAAAGTTTCAATGCCCTCCATGTTTCGGATAATTTAACAGAGTAAACACTACGATCATAATGAAATTATGGGAGTTTACGTTAAAAAGATCGAACTTTAATGCCGAAATAGTAACATGATCAGGCATTGATTATTTTTGGCTCCGATATTTTTAGTTTTACTAAAAAGAAAGTTCCCTTAATCCTTGTAACCCAAAGCACCATCACACATAGCGCAAAAGCTTGGCTGCGTAAAACAAGGTCATGGCATGAAGAGCTACGATAATCCAAGATGCTTGTATCTGACGACCTAAGAATGAAAATGGATAATGAATTAGAAAGCGACATTTTAAAAACAATTTCAATATTTTAATTTAAACAAAATGTCTTTATATACTTATTACCAGTAGCGGCTCGTGCTAAATCACCGTGGGGGTGCTGTAACGTTAAGTTCTACACTTTATACTAATGATTTCTGCGTAAGTTAAATTAGGATCTTTTTAATTAATTTTCAGTAGTTTAATACTCAGTTAATAAAAAATTATGATTAGAGTTTTGACTTCAAATTATTTTTATAAAGAAATTTTATTTTAGAAATTACTAATTTTTTTAACTAACACAATAATTAAGAATTTCTTAAATGATTTGACACAGTTATTTTTAAAAAGTCTCTTATAGAAAGGATTGATTGATTGATGGAGAAAAAAGGATTGAGAGAATCGACTGAACGTGAAACAAATTCATTGAAAGCTGTTAGTTGAAATAAATACATATGGGTACTAAAAACTACTTGAAATGGCTCTTCTGGTTTTATTTAGAGCGAAATGAACAATAATGTTTTCCACAGTATTGGTATGGCCATCAAATGACATGAAAACGCTAACAGACAGATAAACAAACAGAAAAATTTTATTTCTTTGGAGGGTTTCGCCCAAAATCTACTACATTTACAAGTTTGGTGTTCAGATATCATCCCACTCCTCTAGCTGTTTCGGTTTTCAAAATTATAATGTTCATATGCAACGGGGAAAAAAATCATTCAAATTTATTTACAAAATTTTTAAACTAATTTTTTAAATTTATCATTACTTATTACTTCATTTTCCTTTACGATTCATTTTGAAAGTTATTTATTGTCAAATTTTATCTCGTGAAACATTCTTCTACAGTGAAAGAAATGTTTAAAATGATTCCCTATCTCGCGGTATAGGGAATCGTTATTCCCAGTCTCGTCGGTGCTACTCCGAAAACAGTTCCCAGCTAGATTGAATGCCCATTGGAAAAAAAAGGAAGATCGGGATTGCAAAATAACTGCGCTTGCTCAAGAAGTCGGAACTGGAACAAAGGGACTTTCCAGATCCCGGAGAGGGAAAAGCTTTCCTGAGCTGACTGCGGATAGGGAAAATTCTCTGAAGTAATCTTGGTTTTATCCAGCTTTTCGGTGCAGTTGAAAGCGTCAAAAGTTAATTTTATTGATAGATTTGGATATTACAAGCAAAACTAAATAAATAGGTAATTTAATTCATGCACTGAAAAAAAGTTGGGGTGCTGCAGTCCCGCAGTCCTTATACACGAGCCGCCCCTGCTTATTACATAAAGTTTTTTAACTGATTTTTTTGTAGAATTAAAGTGTACCAAGCCCATGAGATTCATTTCGGAGAAAACAGAACTTAAAATTGATTAGCTGCATTTAAAATAAGAGTGGACTTCTAATTGTTCTTGCTTCCGGGTGGAAACCAATTGAACTAGGGACTTGAATGAATATTACACAAAAAATATAACATTTCTACACTACCATGGCAGCACTAGTGTTGCCAATAGGCCAGTTGTAAAATGGGCAAAACATAGACTTGGTCCACTTTAATTCTGAACCCTTCAATTTCATTTAGATGGAGAATAAAAGGAAACTAGTAAGATTATTTGACCCGTCACCCAACTAATCATTTTCGTGTGATAACATTAAGCTGTGCACAATGAGCTTCCAAAGTGGATAAATTGTCATTTTTGGTATGTAGTGCAATTTTTGTGATACAAAAATTTTACTCAGATATAAATGTGCGTTAATTACTTTGGATCTAAACATGAAGAATTCTGGCCTAGTCACTTGGAGGTTTATTCCTCTTATAATGGACAATGTAGGAATCGCGTCTCAGTAATTCCATACAGTTTGTTGGGCGTTTATTGTAGCGTTGTTAGTAAATAGCAGTTCGCTTAATTCGAAAAAAATTTGGGCTTATTCGCAAACAAGAGCAATTAAAAATAGTCCGCGACATCATGTAGAAAAATCGCATGAGGTTAGAGGATTAATTGAACGCGAAAACGCCGAATTTTTTTTTGTCTCAAGGTTTTCAGATCTATCACTGAGTCGTATTTAAGATATTTAAAGGCTCTTATGTAAATACTGAAAGGCAATTTAACGAGGGTTGACTGCATTCTAAAGCACCAGTTCGCAAACTTTTTTTTGCTCTTGTACCCCCTTGATTAGTCTTTTCATTTTTGAGTACCCCCTACTTTCATATCATTGCCCAAAAATACCCAACATAAAGAAGTTTTTATTAATAATGTTAAGAAGTTAGGTTATCTTAAGTCAAACGACTCGAATGAACTTTATAACAATGGTATAATATGCTTTTGATTTTACATTTTATTCCGTTTTTTATAATAGCATTAGTTCAACGCCAAAACAAACGAAAACAACATCAAAATAATTTCGCATTAATTTATGTGATGAAAGCTATCAATTACTCATCGTAATAATAAGCTATTCAAGTGGAAAACAACTTTAGTGAGATCCTTGAGCTTGTTTAAACCTCTGACTGCGTATCCCGCGATTTCCGAGGGTTGGAAGCAAGTCTGTTTTCTGCTGCATCCTGCGATTTTCACAGGTTAACCCTTCTTTGCATGATGGTGGAAATTTCCATCATAACATTGAATGCCCAAAAATTATATAAAAGAACAAGTTCACTTTAAGTTGATCGTGTCTGGATACCTTTGTAATGTCCATTGCATAAAAAAAAAAACATAGCTGTCAAAAATAAGCAAGTGTCACTATCAGTAAAACGAGCTTGAAGTTGTCATTCCGCTGTTTGTTGTAGTTGCAATAAACGTATGATTTCGTTTTTAATTTTGTTTTATTATATTTGAGTTTCTATTGCTAAAAAGGTGATGTGGATGAAAGGTTTGTAACATGTGTTTCTGTTCTTTTTAGAGCAATTTCTGAAAAAGTTTGCGTTTAATCTAACTTTGCATGATGATGGAAATTTCCATCATATTGTTTTTTGCTAAATTTATACTATAAATATATACTAAGATTTATTTAACCATTTTTCCTTTAATTTGAACATGAATTATATCACCTTGATTTATTTCACTAATAAAGAAAAAATCATGCAAAGAAGGGTTAATGTGTTTACTTAGTACTTTTATAGCGTTGGATCGTATTATATTAATAAAGTTTTGCACATAAATAACAACTCGCTTGGATCAACGGTATTTGAACACGTTTACAAACGTTGCATTTAAATAGTGATTTGAAACAATTGCACAATCAGAGGGTTAATGGAGCTGAGTTTTATAAAAATAGGATCAAATGAAGACAGATATTATTTCAAGTCCGCAGCTGCGTTAAGCTTATATATCGTTGCTTAACAAGCAACATCACCTATCTCAATTTATTGAAATCTCAAAGAGGAAGAAAATACTCAATTTTTCGCAAGAAATAACGAATATTTCTGAAATTTTTTAACATCTCATATAAACATGAGACCGCATGTTCGAACCAGATCTGAAAAAAAAAATTAGAAATATTCTTTATTTGTTGCGAAAAATTGAGTATTTTCTGCCTCTATGAAATTTCAAAAAATTGAGAGAGGTGGTGTTGCTTTTTAGCGACGATATAACATACTCATAGGAAGTGTTAAATAATTTGGGCATAAGACAAGAATACTCTATTTTATTGCTTTAACACTGAGAACATCCGGCGGCGCGAAGTTCTCCTTTTTTTTCATTTTAATCGTTTATGTTTTGTATTTTCCACCGTTACCAACACTATTTTTGGGCACCCCAATTTCTCCGCCGCGTACCCCCAGAGCAGGGGTGTAGTGGAACCGGAACGCCGTTCCGGCTCTGCATTTTTATTATTGTTATTTTAAGAGAAATAAATCAGAAAAAACCTCCTTAAAAGAGTGCTATCTTTGTCACCCAGGTTAGAGCGTTCCGGCACTGCTTAATTTGCGACTACACCGCTGACCAGAGGTACGCGTACCACAGGTTGGGAACCTTAGTTCTAAAGCATTCATTTTTTTCCTCTCAAAATTGATATCCTTACCTGCTCCAAGGGCGCTTGTCAGTTCTACCAGCGTTGCTGTCAAAGCATCGGCTGTCTTCTTGGCAAATTGGAGCTTTTCAGGGGTTATGACAGTCAAGTCGTCACACTTGGAGTGGTAGCATTCCTTCATCTTGCCTCTAAAAGGTCCTGGAATGAAAAGGTTTTTATAAAACAGAGATGTTTGATGTATAATTACTTACTATAGTTTGCACGTAGACTCATAGAAGAATTCTTTCTCTGTGGTTCAAGGGGGTAATCATTTAAGAAAAATCAATCTTATCTTTAACCTAGGATATAGTTCAAAAATTTTCAATCTACGTACAGTGGAGTCCGTGTCTGTCAACTTCATATGTTAGCCAGGTGTACAGTAAATCGGATGTCGTTTGTCAATGCTCTCCCGCTGGTGTGGTGCGGAAGCTTGGAGAGGGGGATGCTACCTCAAGTGCATCCCCCTTACACTTGACGTAAATATAACTAACTAACTGTAGACTTCCATACGAAATTCTTTATTTAAAAATTGAAATAATCTAAAATATCAAGAATGGAAATCTACTTTTTTGAATTATTGATTTTGTACTCAGATTCAGATTCTTTTGACTTGGTTCAGTTTAGTTTAGATTACAATCCTATTTTGAACCTATAGGATGGCTATTTTGGGATGGACCTCGTAGTTTTCAACCATGGTCAGATGACGAGGACGACATTTAAGCCGGCAGGCCCCACTCCAAACTTCCTAGAGGACGTTTGATCCTCGATAGATTTAACGTCCACCGACCCCATATACATGGTAGGTCTCCCGTAGAATCGGGTCTCGAACCCGCGACTGCCACGAATCCACAAAATAGAATCCTTTATTGCCAACAATCCAGATATATTCTCATGTTGGTGAAAAAATATGAAGAAATAATTTCAGAAAATCAGTGAATTAACGTCAAAATGTGAAGTGAATGAGTCTCGAAATTCACTTTTATATTTTAAGTTAAAAATTGTAGAAATATTTTGATGAAGAGCATAGCGTCGTTGTGGGAATATTAACTTATAATAGTGTTTGATACTAATAATTTCTGCACAAAGGTTGCATGTCACTAAACTACAAATTTTGTAATGTTATTTTTCCATTAAGAAACGTTACAAGGAATATTTCTCGTTGAGATAGCGAAGAGCTTTTCCTCATCTTACAGTTTTTCCACTGCATGTAGTTTTTATTATTGTCCAGTTTTTTCATGTGAAATTTTGTAATTTTGCGTTATTTCAAAGTTTTATTTATCACCATGCTCTGTGTTACCAAAAATTTCTATAATGTAACGCACAATATCAATTCTTCCTAATGGAATAGCTCCTGTTAACATTTGTAAACTTGTTGCGTTTTATAATTAGGCAGCAGTGTAAGGAATTTGGCAAGGTCTAAGAGAGGTCACCCCCTCGGGTGTTGTGATTTTTCTTCCACTTCAGGTCCGAGACATGGCTTAAATAACCTTAAGGTTATAGTTGCAGGGGCATGGAATGATGTTATGTTATATTATTGGCATCAAACTTCAATTTTAAGCATTTACACAGATTATTATTACATACTTGAAAACAGTATGTACCTCTCTTTGGAAAACGGTGCAGTTCAGCTAACTTCCGAGTCTTAATTCCATGCGCATAAAAATGAAGCTGTAATTAAATCAGAAAGCGAATTTCCAAGGTGAAACAAGTATTACTTTTATGACGTTATTATAGAAAAAATTGACCTTCAAGTCTGAGGTTGCAATGTCATCAACTTTCGCTTGGGAAAAAAATGAAATATTATAACGGAAGTTTCTCACACATAGACGAGCCGGGCCACGGGGCAAAATAGTGGCATACGAGTGCCCCCACACTGGCATTCGGGCTCTCCTTGGGAATTACGAATGTGGTCACTTAGCAACGAAAGGAAGTCTTTCTTCCAGTTGACCGGTGATGTCACGTATTGTTGCGAAAATCTGAGTTGTAGCCATCTACTGTAATTTCAATTAATATAAGGAAAATGTTCGTTTTATATTCAGAAAAAATAAATGCAGAAACATAGTTCAACTCATGCCGGATCCCATTTGTAGCGGATAAAAATAAATACTCTCTAAAATAAGAGAAATATATTTTTCCTTATCCCGGGTCTGATCCCCCGAGGAGGGGAGGAACCGCAAGCACACGGATGAGAAGCCGCCTTATAAGTAAGCGGGTTCTCGCTTCCCCTGGGGGTATAGCAATAGCGGGAGTCGAGTAACCTCCCACCAGTTATAGTACGTACCTCCTTCGGGAGGGGTCGGGCCATGGTCGTTGATGACAATTCGCACTCCTGCCTCAGTACTCGAGCTATTGCAGCGGCTGTCACTTAGAGGCTCCGTATGCTAAGGCAGTCCGGGAGGCATATAGGCATACTGTACACGAGCAGAGCACCATTGTAACTTTGGAGGGCTCCGATTGGACAAGCGCAAGACTATGCTTTGCTTGTCTGTTTACCTCTGACCACGCTCCGACTGATTCTTTCAACTAGAGATAGCGAAATGTTCTTTGTATAATACGCCATGGCTATTCATAATTCCAATCTTCCTCCTTTTGTAAACGAAGTTGTTAAAACCGTTGAAGATGAAACCATCGTTCGAAGCAACCTTAAACGTGTTTCCGATGTGTATTCATGGATAGTAGAATATGGAAGAACATCGGACACGAAACTGAATCTTCGATCTTCTAGACCATCTGGAACAAGGCTTGTGTGCTGGTAAGTAGCAATAATTATTTCAAATCATTATCTTTTAGAGGATGTATGTCGTAATTTGTAATCCTATATCAGGCTATTTCAATACTTATATTTATCATGGTTTAAGTTAACTATTAAAATATGAATTTTAATGTTTCAGATCTGAACGAAGCAATAATGAAGAAAATCTAACGACATTAAATCAAGAAGAAGAAAGATTCCCCTTTTGAAAACAAATTCAGGCAATATCTTGAAGAAAGAATTAGTATATATTTAGAGTTTTAAAAACTATAAACAAGATACGCGTGTCTCACTGCGATGTGCAGAAGAGTGACGTCAGATTCGCTTGTCCAATCAGAGCCCTCCAAAGTCACAATGGTGCTCTACTCGAGTACAGAATGCCTACATGCGGCCGGGAGTAACTCCGTTAAGGTTATTCCGAGTCTGCGGGCTTCCCTGGGCCGAGGGCCAGATTTCTGCATTTCTGCAACCCCTCTCAAAAAAGTCAATATAATTTTCAATTAACAATACAATTGTTTATTTTCGAAACATATAAGCACTTAATGCTATCTTTATTATTTTTGAATCCCATTAAATTTTTGATTCCATATTGCAAGACTTATGAAAAAAAATTATATTAACGCCTACAAAAATACTCCATCGGATTTTTTGAAATCGTCTGAAATACCTACTCGAACTTTTCCGCTTTTATCCGTGAATAGGTTTGAAGGGCATTGAAGTGGGCAGATTGTATTAAATCTATTTCATTGTAAAGAAGTTCAAGGGCAAGAGACGATAAGGTCCACAGAAGACAAAAACAAATGATGCGCTTAAATATATTTAAAGTAACGAATGTCAATTTAAAAAAAGCATCATTTTATATGGCGTTTTCAAAATAATACTTGAAAATTTGTAAATATTTGCTTTTGGTTTCTTATGTTTATGTACCCCCAAACTAGGGTTGCCATACGTTCTGTATATACGGAACTGTCAACGTATTTCACTACTCAGTCCCGTATTACTATTTGTCCCGTTTTCTTCCTAATTCCATCAGTAGAGATAACTGAAGCAATTTTGATTTGTCATTATAATTTTAAAATGACTTGCATCCAATTTTATAAATACGTGAAAGAAGAAAATGATATGATTAAGAAAGTTAAATCAACTTTAAAATATGACAGGACTAAAAATGATTAGTCTCGCATCATTTTTTTATTATTCTACGTATTCTTGTTATTAGATTGCTTAAAAACGTTATTGATTTTTTTATCAAAGTAAAATAAACCATTACCTACCCTCTTTTTTCATGTTTTATTTAATTAGCACTTAAACGTCCCGTATCAATGCTTGGCAATTATGGCAACACTACCCCTAACAGCTGTGCCCTAGCCCATGGCCTAGGTTGGCTCTATGGGAAAACTGGCCCTGCTTGGACCAGGGGATTTTGTCCCTCCTGCTCCCCTGTCTCGGGGGACCTGCACATAGATTTTAACTGGGAATTTTTGGCGAAATTAATAATTTTCTTTCATTGAACAATTCTTCTTTAACATCATTCCATGTCTAAATTTCTGCAAATACGATATTCGCATTTTTTGAAGCCAGTGTATGTTTACTGATTCCCTTTCGTTATAATCTGCCGAATTTCAAATCAGAAAAATGTTGCACGAAATATATCATTGCTGTAAAATTATAATTGAGTACAGCTCACGCTTCAAATTTAATTTTGCAATGCATTATCCATCTTGCAGGAGGGAAAAGGGCGTTATATCGCAGCACACACAAGTGTTAGATGACATGTGCATTTACATTCATCACGTGACTGCAACGCCACATAAATTTGTCTTATTTTAATTACAGTATTTAAAATAACACATATTAACTTTAAGTTTGATGTTTGTTTTCTTTTTTATTAAAGGGAGGGGAATTAACAAACATTCTAATTCATTTTCATTTTTTACCACTTTCAAATTAAATATTTAGAAATATTTTATAGGCCTAATATTTTTTTGACCACTTTTAGAGAGGTTCAGTGAATTTAAATTTGTGTGTGCTTTTTAGGATGTGCAAAAGACTTAATTACCATTCATGTCTCCAGAGGGCGCTACGCTACTCAATTAAAGGGAGAATGACCAGAACTAAAGGAGAAAAACAGCGGAAGATTCTAAAATTCAAATTTTATTGTGCACAGAAATTCTACCTACTTCGTCAAGTCTGAAAAAACCAAAGACTAGAGTAACTGGAATAATAGCCCAAAACCTAAATTATCCTCAAAATTTTAAAAATATGAAAATTTTGTAATTCCTAAAAATCTCAACTTAATAGTAATTTAACTGAATCGTTGATTGCAGAAACCACGTGAGTCAATAATATCAAATTGCCAGGAGCTTTAAACAAACTGATTAATTTTTTAAATCAGTGATTAAGATTTCTTTTTATCTGGTAGATTTTATATATCTATAATGTGACTTTACTTGACTCTTGTCATTTCTTCACTTATTATTTAAAATACCCCTTTAGAATGTGAAAACAACATTAACGTAATTTTGAAAAGAAAAAAAAATTGACTCGTGGTTTCTGCAATCAACAGTTCAATTAACTGTTATCCTTTAATTTCAGTTCAAGATTAAAGAGCGCAATTCGCTCCCTGAATCAATTTCATATTGAATTTTTCTAGTAGACAAAACTAAAATAGATACAGTGAAACTTCTTCAGCTCGTCGTTTTGCCTTGGTCCCCATTCATTCCGATGTTTATGTTTTTAAAAAATCTTCAGAGCTCCGGAGGTTTTCGATAGTGCGTTGCATGCTATGAACTTCCAACATGTCGATCTTTCTTTTTTGAGTTGAAATAAAATGGTTTGCATTCTTTTTTTCTCCCCACAATTAAGTTAGAGGAAGGGGAGATTCACATACAAATAATGCTGGATGAAAATAAATGGAAATATTTGAGATCAAATAACACATTTGATGATTGCGTGAGTTGTAATTTTAATTGCATCTGAAATGGGCACAATTGAAGATTCTTTGCGAGAGAAGAAAAAACAGTCTGGTGAATATATTCCAACGAAACACTTTGAAATCAACAAACAATTACAGGATGCAATAGGAAGACGGTCACGACTTTATGAGGTGGAGGTAGTCCACCCTGATATCAAGCCATCTATAGGTAGAGAGACCGAACCTTCCAGAACATGGCAAAAGTAACAATTTGTGTAATACAAAGCGTGGTCTGAGGTCAAACGGTTTGCCGAAAGAGGGCAACAACTACCTAAATACTTCTACTACTAATAATAATAATACAACTGAATTTCCAAACCGATAGGTTGGACGCAGGGGACTCATCCTTTGGTCCTCTAGAACTGCAGATCTCTTCTGCTTCGATTTCTTTCTGTGAGACAAATGAAACACCTCATTTACGAAATGTCTTTTGACCCTCCTGAAGATCTTGTTGCAATATCTTGCCCTGTTGTCGTACTACAGAAATAAGTGGCTATGCTGGTACTGGATACCTTCTAACGTGCATGTTAATCTCTTTGTCCCCCGTTGTGACTCGTCTGTTGAAAATAATGGTCGTTCATTCGAAGAATTGTAGAAAATATCAAACTCAATTTTTTTTGTAAATATCGATGATCAAAACGACTTCTTGCTTTCCATATTCTTTGTACTTGTTTGCTTTGTTCTCATGTACGAAGTATGCAAAGCGAATATATCATAGTGATCGCCAAACAATTCGACCCCGAGATTTTGATGAATCGCCACATTTTAGACATCGTTGAGAGCGAAAAACACATTTTGGAATTATGTCTGTCTGTCGGTCTGTGAACATACTCGAAAACGGAAAATATCTAGCTGAATGAAATTTGGTATGTGGTCTTTACACCAAAATCTTAGAAAAGTATCTAATTCTCAGGGGTGTGGTGGAGCCGGAACACTCTATTCCGGCACTGCTTTTTTTCACGAGAAATAAATAAGAAAAGTTGTGAAAACGCCTTAAAACAGCGTGATTTTTGTCATCCATGTTAGAGCGTTCCGGCACTGTTTGTTTTGAGAATATATCACTGTTAATTCTGGACAGAATCCGTCAAGGGGAAGTCTGTCTGTCCGTTTGTGTGCAAGTGAATACGATAACTGATAAGTGCAGAGAGATTGGTGAATTAAATTTGCATATGATTCTCTCGCCACAGTGGCGGCGATTGGGTTGAAAAAGTAGGGGGAGGGTTTTGTAGAGGTAGACAACAAAATTTAAAAATTTAGTAACAGAATTAGCTGGCTTTCCCGGACACTAATTCTTTTTAATAATTCTTAGTTTTAGGCAGCTTAAATGAAATAAAGATTTAATTTTTCCAGCAAAAAGTAAGGGGCGACTGCCCCCTCGCCCCCCGACTCGCCGCCATTGCCTCACCAGAATTAATCAAACTGTAGATCTGTATCACATTTTCGATCCAATCTGTCCAAAATCCATAATCGATTCTCTTCAGTATACTAGAAGTTAAAAATTAAATGCGCAATTTCGTGGAAGTATACTAGGGACTCGAGGGGAGAACACTCTTGGTGGTTGTGTTTCCGCATTCACATTTCTCATTCCACTACGCATTGTCTAACATATTCTATAACTCCTTTTATTGTGCATTTTTTCCGTCACATTTCTGTATAACAAATATACAGGGTGTTCGATAAAAATCTTTATTATTCTAACAATTATAATAATAAAAATATGAAAAGGTGAAATGAAATGCAGTTTGTGGCAAAGGAATGGAGAAATCTAACAGATAGTTTTAGTATCAATAGTCTGAGGTAGATAGCACTAATTACATGGCAGCCAGCGGCGGACTGGCCGGGTTGCCAGCTTGCCCGATGGCAAGTGGGCCCCCTTACACATAAGTCAATGTGGGCCCCTAGGATGTTGCATGTTTAAGAGAGAGAAAGAGAAGAACTCTTTTTCAAGCAACTTTCCTGTGCCTTTTCTAAGCAAAATAGCGAGTAGTTTCCTGCTAAACCCCAAAACATTTCCTATGAAAGGCCGGGACGCAATAGCCACACGATTTTTATTCTTCTAGGAGGCCCCCGGCAGGAAGATATGATAACCCCTCTGTGCAAGAAGAGTGCGGTCGTTGGAGATGGCTAAACGAAGTGCTTTTTTTTTTAATTTCGTTGTCGTAAAACTGACAGACAAGCGAACTACCCTTAAATAAAAGACGGAGAAAAGTCTTCTTGGGCGGTAAAACTTTTTTTTTTTTTGGGGGGGGGGGTTTAAAAAGAGAAATCATGTAATCAGATGACCAAAGGACGTTTTTCAAAAGGGGAACTCGCGCTTTTCTTATATTTTTCTGTGTTTTTTCTGTGGTGGGGGTTATCTGGTCATGTTTACAACGTTGTAAAAAGGGTAAAGGAACCTCAATCCATTGGACAAATTTCTGGTGCTTCTTCTTGGCAAATAACTGGGGGAAAAAGAGGTATTCCTGTTTCCAGTCAGCAGAGAGTAGTACATGCGTATCTTACAAAAGGAGAAAAAATATTTTGAGAGAAAAGCTCAAATTATTATTTCTCTAATTTTTACATTGCTTTTGCAGTATTAAATACTAACCGCCTTCGACAACCAGCTTATTGATTGTAATAATTTAATTATATCAACCAATTTTAAATTCACCAACTTATAATTAACTTTTGGTAGGCTGAAAGTATTAATAGTTATAAAAAAAACCCAGAAATGAATTAGTTGTAAAAAAATGAGGAACAGGAAATTAGTATTTGAACCAAATTTTGATGCAACATGTCTTGCATCCATTGAAATTAATGATTAAGTCAACTATTAAAAAACTATTAAATTCAACTGTTAAAATGTCTAAAATAGTCTTGAGAATCGATGAAGATTTTTTTATTTTGATCATGCATAATTCAAATTTAAATTACAATTATTACACATTATTAATCTAATCGTTTAATAAATATTTTACCTAATTATAACAAAGGAATAAATAACATTATCTCCAAGGAAAAATTATCTTGCCGTCATTTGAAAGAGTGGTTTCAGTGGTAAATCTATCAAAATAATATAGTAAATATATCTGAAAAGTAAATTTATTTGAAGTAACAAAGAAAAAAAACAACTGTAGTAAATAAAAAAAATGTCGAAATAACGGAAAAATGTTATCGCTGGAAAATTTCAAGTTCTTACTTAACTTTTCATTAATTAAAATTTTAAAAAATTCTCTGAGGTGTACATTCTCAATTTCCATAGTATATTTGCACCAAATTTCACAATTCCAGCGTCAACAGTTAATTAAAAATTGAGCACGATGTTGACGTTTTTTCTCGATATCTCCAAAAATATTTTTTCACAAAAATGATTTTTGAACCATTTTAAAAATTTATTTTTAATGACAAACTACTGAAATATTACTTGTAAAATTACTCCAATTTCAAAATTCCAAATCATCCAAAGAATTTTCTTTCGTATCTCTTATAATGGATGACCTACTTCTTCTTGATTACGGGACACCTCGCCCCTGGTCCCGGAGACGAGTCCATAATGGATGACCTACTGAAGGACGGCATTTCTCTTTCAGCCTCTGTCGCTAAAACCGTATACGAAATATTTAACTTACGGAATTTAAAATCAAATAAATTTAATCATATTTTTGTTATTTTTATCGTGAAATTGCGTTATTATTATCCGCATTCACTGCGGAAGAGAAATTTATTCACTTAGATCAAATTATGAGGTATACATCCATGGATCCAGACTTGCATACAATGTTGAATTCTTGTGTGAATCTTTAAAAATAATATATTTTTATTCGTTTAATTCTTTATAAATCAAGTTATTAGCAGTTAAGTTTGGGGCGGGCATTGAAGAATAGAGTCAAAACAAAAAATCTTCTCTGAGAGTTCATTTTAAGTAAATTTTTAATAAAGTTTATTATTAAAAAGTACTAAAATGAAATACAAATTTGTAGGATGCAGACATGAAAAATAAAATTTATGAATTCGAAGTCTTCTCAGTCTATCCTCGGTTTAGAAAGCTAAGGAATTGCAGACCGTTTGCTAAGATCCCCACCGAATGTAATTAAATATTTAAAATTCCAGTTTCTTATTTTTTATCAAAGGTATTTGTAAACAACTCATTTGCCTAAAATTTAGTGAATTTCGGAAACGTTCTTCATCCGCCAAGCGTGTGAGGGTTTAAATAACCAATGCTATAAATAACGGATAAATAACTAATAAAAATTTAATTATACATGGTCCTTTCTCTTCATATTTATATAGAGCTAATTTAGCTAACAGTCCTAATTATGTTTGAGGTGGTTTCTGTGTAATGCCGACCATTATTATTATTATTTTACGCTTTTACTCAGGATTTTCATTTTCCTGTTACAGTTTGTATCCTAATGGACCTGCATCGATTGAAAATATTTTAAAAGAACTTTGTCTTTAAGAAGTTTGAAAACTATTTTTGAGGGATGAATGGTGTATTCATAGTAGTGAAATTTCAAAGCTAAAGGTCATAAAGACCATAATAAGAAACTTATTGTCTGAGGAGAACTTGGAATCGTATATGTTGCTATCTATTGAAAAGGAATTGTTCGATGATTTGGATGCAGAATAATTATTGACAGATTTGCACAGTCATCAAGTGAACTGATTTGCCCTTAATGAAGTAAAAACATGCAATACACTTCCTTACTTTTGAGTTGTTAATATTTGATAGAAAGAAGTATTCTTTTAAAAAAATTAGAATTAGTAAATAGTTTGTATTTTATTTACAGTTTGG
>BGPR01003289.1:7902-48426 GCA_013235015.1 Araneus ventricosus | reverse complement strand
GCTATACAACCTCCAAAATATTCAATAATAATTTTGTATTTAAATTTGGTATTTATTACTTCCAATAATATGTATAATACATGTATACTGTAATTGGTAATATTAGATTAGGAATAGATTATATTAACTTATTTATTTTAATTTATTATATTTGTAATAAATAAAATTAAAAAAATATATTTAAGAGGGAATTCTAAATGTGATAGGGAAAGGGCCCCCCATTCACTCATGGCAACCACTATTTTCAGACCCAGTCCGCCACTGATGGCAGCTGTAATAAGAAACAAAATGGCGACCAATCTCAGGAGAAAGCGCTGTGTGTATTGTGGTTAGCGGAAACAAAATCACCGAAAACCGTACAAAGAAAGTTTACCCTGATGGTATAGAAGTCCATTATGTGCGCCTTCAATTTATGCGTAAATGCAGAAGTTTAAAGACCAAGGAAATGTTAAAAAAACACTTGGCAAGAAATCCGGTACAGACTGGACATTCTTCCTGCTACTAAAGGAGTTGTACACTGAATGTGCTGTGAAAGAAACTGCTAGATTTCTTCATTCTTTTGCCGTAAACTGCATTTCATTTCACCTTTTCGTAATCTTGTTATTAATATTTAGAATAATAAAGATCCTCCTTGGATACCAAGTACTAAACTAACCTGTGTCTGTGAGAAGTACGGCGTTCAGCGAATCCGGGAAATGAGAGGAGGAGTTGTGGTACCAGAAAGTGGCATGGTCGCTTCTCAAGAAGTTCAGATGTTTCTGGATGACCGATGGATCTGGAATGGAGTTGCCCATATCAACGGCTAAATTGAACAGCTTGTACTGATGGTTTCCAAGATCCTGCCAAGCGTCCATCAGTTTCCTGCTCAGATGGTTGTCCATTTCGTTTCTGGAAATCATTGCTAAGAAATTGCCTCGATTACCGGTGTTGTTCACAAAGTATTGGAAACCCGGAAGAGACTAGAATAGAAGATAAATGTAAAGTAAAATTTCTTTCATAAGTTTTAGACTAAAGAGATAGTTTGAGTTTTTAAAGTTACAAAATTTTAATTTAACAACTTGAATTTTGAAAAGGCATTCTTCATATTAAGTTTTTCTTTCTTTCTTTTCTTTCCTTTTTTGTATTTACTTCCTCTTTGCAAATGTAATAGAACTCGGCTAATTTGAAACTAAACTGACGGTACCATAATAAAAATTCGATTTAACCAAAACTTCGAATTACGAAAACTGGGTCTAAAATTAAATATAGCAAGAGAAAACGACAGTTTTTAAAATGAAAATGGCAGTCAAGATTTATTTTTAATACATAACAGTTTCAGTAAATTAAATGATAGTAATTAAAATTAAGTTTTTAGTAATTTTAACAATCTTAATTTTAATAAAGAAGTAAGTAATTGTAATAAACAAAAAAAAATTATAATATTTTGAATACAGTAATTGTGCAATAAAATCTCAAAATAAGTAGTACAATTTGTGAGTAATATATTTTTCTTTTTTAAAAATTGCTTTTTTAAAATTGAAGACAATGTTCAGAAGTGAAGTTTTCGATTAATTTTAGGGTTTTAAAAAATTATTCACGTACAATTACCTAGGAAATAAGGTATGGATGTAGTTAATTAATGAAAAAATTCAGAAATAAAAACAATTTTTTAGTATTTTTAGTTTTGATTCCGAATTAACCAAAATAAGTTCGAATCACAGACGATATCTTATTATTATGTTAACAGGAATTCCAAGGGACTAATGGAAAATCCGAACTACCGGCAAATTCGTTGTCGATAATACCACTGAAATATATAAAACTGTACAATATATGTAAAACGACTGCCCATTCAAATTGGTAAGGGACCGCCATAGTTAGGGCAGGTCGTAGTGCTTGTGTGTACAGTCAAGCCCCGTTAACACGAAATCGCTTATCGCGAAATTTCGCTTAACACGAAGTAAATATTGGATCCCGTCAATCAACTTTAGTGAGTAGTGTTAATTCATTCCTTTAACACGAAAGCTCACAGCCCGAAATATCTCTTAAGACGAAAAGAAAATATCCTTTGAAAGCCAAAATCCGTTCTTTTACAAAAGTTCTCAGCGTCAAGTTTGTTTTTTGAAACTTCTTTGATTTCCCATTCATCAAGACTCGCCGAAAAGGGCAGGAGGGACAAAATCCCTGGAGCCACCAGAGAACACGCCGGCCCATGATTAGGGCGGGTAGGGATTTTATTGAGGAAGTGTTATAGTCCAAAACAACTCAAGAATGTTATACAGTGGAAGCTATGGATGGTATTCTTCCGCCGAGTGAAATAGTCCTCCAATTATCCTAATGTATTTTAAAAGTAATTGACATATTTGAACAGAATTTTGCTTTAAATAACAAAAACCGATATTCTCTGCAATAAAAATTTATTTTCAGAACGTATGTTATTTAATTTCATAAAATTTTTTTTCCCGCCGTACGTCTGAAATTACGTCAGTTCCAAAACGACCTTGAGCATTGGGGGAAAAGGCTTTTTTTTCTGTCTCTTCGGAGTTCACATTTTGGCGAGTAATCTCTCTCGGTGATCGCGTGATTATGGTTACTCAGAAAACGTAACAGAATTTATTGCTCTTAATTAATTTCTTTTTATCATTTTATATGGTAGCAACTTCTAAAATATCGCTGCTTTTGAAATTATTTATTGATCTTATCTTTTTTCAGTATTTGCATCATTTTTTGTACATATATATACAGTGGCGAATCCAGGGGGGGGGGGGGGGAGCGGGGTAAACTAATGTTAAACTCTAGATTTAACGGATTCATTTGTGCGCAAGTTTATCCAAAAAATATTTGCATACAATGAAAAATATTATAAGAGTGTTAAGAAAAATATTTAAAATAGGATATGAAGCTTTCGGTTATGCTGTATAGTATAAAACATTCACTGTACATACTTTAACTTCTCAAAATTCCGTATTAGAAGAGTGAAAAAAAGTTTTACTGAATATATAATTTAAAATTTGAGTTGTAATTCGATTATTATTCGAGCATTATTCATTGTAAATATTTTAGTTTTTTTTATTAAATTTCCTTTTAATTATTAAAAAATTTATGCATCCTTTACTTCAATATAACAACATGAAAGCATGGTTGGTGTAATCAATTCTTTTTTTTTACGTAGAATCTTCTGCTGTATACAATTTTAAGTATAGTGTCAAGTGTCTACTATTGATATTTCTCAAGTTTCCTTTAATTAATAACGCACAAATTATGTACTTAAAAGCAATGTATTAGTAAAAAAAAAAATCGATCCAAGCAACTTTCTCTTTTTTCTTTGAGAACGAAACGTTGGCGCACACGAAGCAAAGAAAATCTACTTCTGGTTGTTGGCGAATTCTAATAAAAAGTAACCCCAAAACGCGTAGAAACACCAACTACGTCATTCATCGGTGCAGAGCCGGAAGCATACCGTAATCTCTGTTAGCTTCTTGGCCTGTCTTCGAGTATAGGTGTCTGTGGGGTCCGCATGCCAGTACTTTAACCCGGGGCACGGCCTGGCTCTTTGCAGCTCTGTATTAATTGTTGTGAATGGAAAATTGTTCACAGCGGATAAAGCAAGAGTTTCTTTCTCGCAAGAATCACATTCCTACCCTTCCCACCCTTTTGTTTCTTAGTTCAGGAAGAGACAGGCGAGAAGATGGCTTTCTCGGAATTCTTCCAAGTACTAACCTTGACCAATTTTCCTGCTATGCCTGTGGATTGTTAGTTGCTTTCTGAATCGTGTAAAAATGAGTCGAAAGCATCAATCTTTATCCGTAGCTTGGTAATTGCAATCTAGATGGCGCCGCTATTTTAACGATTAACACGAAATCTGGTTAATACGAAAAATTTTGGTGCTCCCACCGATTTCCTGTTAACGGGGTTTGACTGTATATATAAAACAAAGGATAGTTTTTAGGTTTAACTAATTTCTTCCAGTTAAATTAAATTATGTCCTTTTGCAAATAATCTAAGTAGTTAAAAGAAGTTTAAAAGCCCATTGTTTCTCGTTTGTTTTTCTTTTTCGTTTAAATAAATTTCTACCTTTCAAGTTGCTCACCTTTACATTGTTGAAACTTAAGAAAGCACAACTATTTAGAACAAATATTACCATTGTGTTTTTAAATTATGATTATTGATAATATGCAGCATAAACAAATACACTTTCTATACTACTTTCTGAGTCCATTGTTTTATCCCAGTATCGATAATGACTTATACAATTTTAGCTTTTTGTGATCCTGTACATACATCGATAACTTAAATAGATATCCTGAAACTGCTGCCAACGGTTGGCACTTTATACACACATTGCAGCAGTTAAAAGAACATAATTTCATGTTTTTCTTCCTCATAATATCTTAATATTGTACAAATTTTCGACTAAAATCTTAGTTTTATTAATGAATTTTTATTTGTCTTAAATATCTCACTTCTTCATTCGTTTCGTGACATAATTTAGACAGTTATGGGATATCTTGGAATATCTATTTCAGGGCTTTAAATTAATAATTGGTGTAAGAAGAAGGTCATTTTATACTAAATAGGGGTCACTCTACAACTTTTGTAGTTGATTTTTTTCGCTGTCTGTTATAATTTTTGGCATAAAATCTCTAACTTTCAAAATTCACCACTAGGGTGCAGCTGTTAATTCCAGATGATAGCGTATGGTCATTTCACTCTATGTATTATTTCCTCACCTCTAACTTTCTTCGTCTGATATAGTTTTAAACAGTGAAACCTCTCTACAGCGGCCACCCTTAGTTCACAGGAAAATTGGTCGCTAAGTGAAATGGTCGCTCTAAAGGGGTTTTATGGTTGGAAGCACAAATACGTATTAAACAAGCCCTAATTCGCAATTTCTGATAAAGCGAATTTTAAGAATCATCTAAAAGTAAAAAAGTACTTCGGAAATTTCTAATTTCTTTTGAAAAAAATATACAATTTGCGTTTGCTTGGATCTTTTAGCTTTTCCGGATGTAACCTTTTTCAGTTTTGTGTTTTTTTAAATTCGAAAAATGAATCCATAATCGTTTCGTCGATAGTTGTTAAGGAATGGGAAATTATATTATCCATTTTTCCTAAAGTCTGTTGAGATCAAAGTTTCATTTAATGATGGGCGCAATCCATACCAACAGCTTCTTTGTCAAAGCCCGAATCAGCGCCTAACAGACACAAATCTGGGAAAGGAAGGATTAATTTCGATTAGGTTTCCGGTGTTGTTCTTGAGTTCGTGATTTTTTTTCTTGTTCTTTCTCTTCTCTCTTTTCTGTTAATAACTTATCAAAGGTCAGAGAGACAAACGGAATATACTTCACTGAAGTTGAACTTGCGACCAACATGGCCGCACAGAGGGGTTTCAGTGGCCGTTAATATAAGTTATTTTAACATTATGTCAGTGGGCAAAAGATTCCGTGCCAAGCAAAAGTGTCAGTTAAGAGGGGTGGCCGCTTAAAGATGTTTTACTGTAGTAAAAAGTGAAAGGTATGTTTATGATATGTTTATGAAATTAGACCAAACACAGATGGTCACTTAACAAGCAAAACCACATCATATCTCATTTTTTGGAAATTTCAAAGAGGAAGAAAACACAATTTTTCGCAACCAATAAAGAATATATCTGAATTTTTTTAACATCTGATATAAACATGAGACAACGTGGTCAAACCAGATGTGAAAAAAACCAGAAATATTCGTTATTGGTTCCGAAAAATTGAGTATTTTCTTCCTCTTTGAAATTTCAAAAAATTGAGATATGTGGTGTTGCTTGTTAAGCAACGACATACTTACTTCAGCGTAATCCATAGGAAGGTCTTGCGTGTTTGGAATATCGTTATAGTTCATGATTCCATCCAAGATGAAAGCTCCTTGGAAACGGGCTCGAGCTCTCTTCAGTTCATCAGGGATTAAATAATGATCGACGAAGAAATTACTGCCCATGGCTCCCTAAAATCAAAATAAAGGAACAATTATGCTCTCGTAGCGTGAAAATGACTTTTACACTTAGTTCATTACATAATCATTTACATATTTTAATTTTTTATTTCTTACGAAAAAAACAACAGTTTGCTGTTGGAGAAAAGGGGTATAGTTTTCTTTTTCTTTTTTTACTGTAACTAGTAAAAATAAGCATATGTTTAGGAAAAGTAATTTTTAAAGCATTAGTTTTGATGCCTTTAAATCCATTAGGATTCCTTTAATTCAAACTAAAGAGAAGAATATAATTTGTTGATCAAAAATCGGAAGGTCAGAACAAAATCGTAAAAGTGTGAGGAGCAGAAAACATTACGATATGGAAATTAATCCACGAAGAATATCATAAGAAAGAAATCGTAAACATGCATTAAAGATTAAAAATATATTTTAAATGTGATTAAAAATCGCATTTTCTTTGAGGATTTCTATCAGCCCCTCACGCTTTTACGATTTGTTTTGCCCTCCAGATTTTGATAAATAAATTATTTTCTACTTTTTTCTACACTAATAAAATTGTTAAAAAATTTTTCGTTTTATTAAGAATTATTTTTACATTTTTAGCAAATTATTTCTTGCTACACAAATTATGATACTCTTGATACGATACATGTTACATTTGATAGCATTTAAAATCCTTAATAAAATACGAGTAATATTAACCCTTAATGAAATACGAGTAGTAATAATCCTTAATAAAAAACGAGTAGTATTAATCTCTAATAAAATACGAGTAGTAATAATCCTTAATAAAAAACGAGTAGTATTAATCTCTACTAAAATACGAGTAGTATTAATCCTTAATAAAATACGAGTAGTACGAAGTACGTATATACGAAACTTGGATTTTTTTTTCTTATTATTCCTTATAGGTGTTGAGTTCTATTGATAAATTTTCTCACTTACATTTTCTTCATGATCGAAAGCTACGAACATGAGAGTGTGATTCAATCTGCAGCGTGCTTCAGTGATAGCTCTGGCAACTTCTAACATAACAGCCAATCCACTTCCATTGTCATCCACTCCTAAATACACAAATGCAATATGAATCATTCTTTAAATTATTAAGATATGAAAGTGAACTAATAAATTTGAATGAATTATGAATGGAAAAATAACTATAAAATACAATAATCAAATGTCATTTATAATTTTGTATTTGCACATAGGACTCTCTCAAAAATGAATTTGAAGCATTTCATTGTTTTCATTGCTGTTAATTGTTGATTTTGCTTTATGAAGCCAGCCAATGCATTTGAACGCTTACGTAGTGAGACTTACTGCTTTTTTAAAAAAAATCTTCCTTTAGTTCTGCGTTGTTATGAAGCAGGCATGCAATACATGGTGATTATTATTAAAGTTTCAATCCTGCAATAATAATACCAGGGAGAATTAATGCCACTGACATCATAACAGTTATTACAAATAAAACCGGTGGCAATGCATGCTCAGTGTGTTGTCCATCATTTCCTGCAACCAATTGCAAGCACATAATCGCTTATTTGTAGTAGCTCAAAGTATATTAGCCGGAATTTCACAAATATGTCAAGAAATGACATCTTTCAACTTTAACAAATTTCTGATGCAATCACTATATACCGTGCTTCTGAGATAACCCCAAAGCCAAAAGTCTCGTAGTTTAAGGTCTAGGACTGAAGCAACCATAAATCGGAAAAAATATCGACCAATAACACTATCGCCTATAAAATGTTACCTAAGTAATCCTTTCACACATGTGACAATATGAGGTGGAATCCCGTTGTGCATAAAAATAGCCCTGCCTAAGAATCAAAGTTGTTGAAGATCGGGTATCACGAATCTTCTTAACATAAATTCATAGCTTCAACTACGGAGTATGTGACGGGTTCTGCCACAGATTTTTCTTCAAAGCAGAATAGTTCAGTTACAAAAGTGGCAGGCACTCCAATAACGACTTTGAGTGAATGCATTGGGATTTGATGAACAACATTAAGAATTTCTTGTGCCCAACTTCAGCAGCTATGTGTCTTGACAGCCTCATTTCAGAGTAAATTGATCTCATCCGCAAAGTGGCATTTGTTTCGTCGCAAGCCATTGCGAATTTACACAAATCCTTAGATGTCAATAAAACCAAAATCCTTTGTTATGTATACAGCACGCAGCGCCATTCATCCATGGCAGTGATTTTTGGAACTAACAATTTTCATTTCCAGGATATAAAACCCCATGATATCTTTTATAATATTTCCAAGTTTGGTAGCTTTGATACAGTAGCTTTTAGGGTACTGGAGCCCTCCACTACAACTGGATATGTAGTATGTCTACTATTAACCGGAAAGCCTGCTCGGCTGTCCTTCACTTTTTTCAAAGTTCCAATCTCTTTTAAGATAACTTTTTAAATTAAAGAATCACTTGCAAAGCCCGAATATTCGTGTAGCATAAGCCATTAAAAACATTCTTCAACTTCAACTACAGTAGCATTTATTTTCATTTATAGGGATGAACACTCAGTAGATCCAGATAGATTTAAAAAATGTTAAACAAAGGATTCTCTACGTTTCTGGTAGGATTCTTCAAAAGTCGTATGTTTCTACCACTGATAGAATAAATATTTAATGCAAAAGAATCAACTGATAACATATTTGCAAGCCAAACAGTTCGTGTTTAATGCAGACTTGCTGTTTTTGCTCATTTCTTAAATTTACTTAGCATCCACCGACTAATAGTTCTTAACCCGAAAATTCATAAATAAACTAAAGAGATTGATCTGTACAGTTCTAAACTTCTCCAAATGTTTCATATTTACATTATTACAAAAAGCCGTAATTATTTAACGGGTTCTTAATTGGAAACATGAATACAGTAATTCTTAAGGGTTAAGGGACTTTTCTCTTTTTCGTTCATTTCATTGTTTTCTGTCGATTAACCTGCATTGCATCTGTTCTGCTGATGAACAGATTCTCCTCGGGAAAACTGTGACACTGGACACTATATTAAATGAACTTAGATCGAATATTATCCGTTGCTGATGACAAACTCTGTAACAATAATACATTCTATGTGAAATGTCGTTATCATGAAAGTACATAAAATTGCAAAAATTTGCTAAGCAGAAATCCATCTCTGAGATACACATAATTACTAAATATAGAAATCAATAAGAGATTAGTGACTTTAATGAATACTACGCCAAGGAGAATAATTAGCATTGAAAGTTCTCGAACAAGTCTTTTGGCGGAAGTCAACAACTAATGACATACGATTTTGATGTTTTCATTGCGACAGAAGTGCCCTAATTGCCACTGTCGAAGATAAGGATAAGCCTTCGATTACTGAAAGGAAATTAGAACTCAGTGACACCTCAAAGAGTCGAGATTCGAAGGATCTTGCGTCAGTAACATGAAATTTGCTCACCTTCTTTATTTCAACAAGAACATGTCGGCAAATAAATTCTTTTATATATTGAAAATTAGGCGGATCTTTTCAAACGTTTTTATTTCTTCTTTACATCTGACAATTTCACTGGCAGGATTGACATGGAGAAAGAACTAAATTTTCTCCGAAATTTCCTGGAATTTTCATTTTATCTTCGGATTTGAAAAGAATGAAATGAAGGAAGAATTTGCACGCTAAGACTCTAGGTTAAAAGTTGACAGACTTTTGTATCGATCATTTCCAACTAACGGCCCACATAAGTCCAGAAATAACTTTAAAAATACTTGTGGGATAGATATGCTCCTTGGGCTGGTGGAAGTATTGCCCATCAGTCCTGCCAAGTTTTGAGAAGGAGTTTTTATTTACAGAGCATGAAGGTTACTACCACAGGTTGCTGCAATGCGGTTTTTTCAGTGTTGCATCAGCTTATTTGATAGCTAACGAATGTGTACGAGTGTTCAGAAAATATCGTATAATTTCAATAAAATTTTTACTGATTTGTAAATCTAAATTGCAAAACTTATATTTTTCATGAATAAATGATATAAAGTTTGCCTTCTGTTTCGTATAATTCATCAGCCAAGGCTCTAAGTAGACAAATCTCGTCTTCTATTGTCTCTCATATATTCTATTCAGAAGTTTGCCCTGAAAATGGCAATTTGTTGTCCTGAAGACATTTTTTCTCTGCTTTTTTTAACACTCTGTTCCGCATCTTGCAACAGAGTGTTAAGAAGTTTCCATAAGTTCTCTGTTGCGCATCTTATAATAGAGGATAAGAAGAAATACTGAAGTTTTGCGCCAAAAACATAGCATAAATTGAAAAGTACTATATTCACTTTTATTTCGTCACACTAGAGCTATTAAAATATCCACACTGATTGTTTAAATTTTTACTATTTTCTTGCACATGACAATATATTTTGTGTAAATATGAGTGTAGGAGATTAAAATCATTTTGTAACACGCATGTGCAGAATTCATCTCAATGCTTCTTTTCTTCATAAAGGATCTATTACTTACAAATAATGATGTATCCATGCCAAAAAAAATCGACTTAGAAAAATGAATGTTACCAACGAAATTCTTTTAAAAGTCTACACACACAGAAAAAGACATTACATAGCAACATTTGATTGCATGAACAATCCACTGAGAATGAAACAATACAAAAACCACTATGAAACTTGGCATTAAAGAGTGAAAAATTATTTTCTGTGCAGTTATGAGACATCTACGAACAGTTATTTTCATAAAATTGGCATTCGAATACTGACATATTGAAAATGATATATCATTGAAAGGTGATTTCAAAGTTTTAAACGTTCTCTTTTTTTAATTAAAAAAATATTCAGTTATTGCTTAGAGAGAGATCATTCTTTGGATGGTATATAACATTAAATTTGTTTTCAGTTAGAAAAATACTTACAGTATTTTTATTAATAATTTCATTTTTAAAATATTTATATATTAAATAAGCTGCTTATTTTATTATAATTCTAATTACTTAATAAAAAAGAATGAAAAACTAACATTTTTCAAAGAACTAAAATTTTTCAAAAAAAAGAACTAGCTCTACACAATTAAGTTTTCAAGAAAATTTTTAAAATTTGTGCTATTTTCACTTATGAAATACGAGGTGGCTAGAGTTAAAATATCCCTATTCAGAGAATTGTAGGGGAAAAAACCTAGTTGTCTTAAGAACATCAAATATCGATTATGTACGTACAGAAACTCGGGAAAGTGGATGGCGCAAAAAAATTCCAAAAATGAAGGATGGGGGAAGATAGGAGAATAGTCCCTAATTCAACTTTCGTCGAATACTAATTCAATTTTAGTCATCATACATGCTAATTCCGAATTGTAAATGGTATAGGAAGTGAAAAAAGATGACAATTGTGATAAACAAGCAAATGTGAATTTAATTAACGAATACAAAGAAAGAGTTTTAAGGTAAAAAATCATCACTTTTAGCAAATTTTTCTTATCTTAGTAATTTCTTTTCCCATCTTCTGAAATGCATACCACCAAGATTTGGCGCTCGTATGATCACACGAATTTTCTCTATTGTTCTCTAAACAGATATACTTTAATTCTAACCTCCTCTATACAAATTAAATATGAAAGTACAAAAATATTCTTTGACTCCAATGCAATAATATTTTGATGTTGGTAAATAAAAAGCACGAGAATTTTCTTAATATTCACTATGTATTGTATGGATGAAATTTTTCACATAGAATTCTAGTCTATCGAGACAGTATTAGATTCACAGATCAAAACAAAAAGTCAATGTACTATGTGCAAACTGTACATGAAATATGCTTGCTGCCCTACTACTGGAATCTGCTACTGTGTGTATCTTGAGGAGCTCTTACAAAATTGTATACTTAAAGTAAATGCACTATGAGCAAACTCTACATTGAAAGCGATTGCTGTCTTACCATTGGAATCCGCTACAGTATCATAATGAGCCCCTACAAGAACGATTTCATCATCCAGGCGTCCTCTTTGAGCCCCGGGAATAACTCCGACAAGATTCACTCCTTCATTGTATTCTTCCGTTCCATTCTGTGGGAAAAAGTAAAACATCTTAGCATAACTCACCTTAATCAATTCTATTTAACTAAAGACATAAAATCAGAACAATTATAAATTTGAATAAATAGGAAATATAATTCATGTGTGATCAGACTGTAGTAATGCAACACGAGCGCTTTGATTCTTTACCATTTATAAAGTAGACTTTTTTTTCAAAAATTTAACACACATGTATGAAATAAATATTTTTATAAATGTAGTCGTTCGATGTTTCATTTAAGTCGTATTCGATTTCCGATATCTTTTTAGGCATTTTTATTTAACTTGACCTGTTTCATGTTTGTAAAGATGGAATTTTGTAATCGATTTTTCACTTCCTTCCTACTTGTTTTGGAATTTTGTATAATTTTGAATTCTGGATAACATTACACTATTTAATATTTTCAGGCCTAAATCATAAGTTAATAGGCGAATTAAATTACATTTTGATTCCCTTCTAGTGGCGCCACCTGGTAATGAAACTGAGAAAAAAATTGATTTCCAGATTCCATAATATTTACAGTAATAATGAATTATAAATAAAAGGCTGGAAAGTAGAATATAATTAAAATAAAAAATCTACTTTTTAAGGCTCCAAAAAAGTGTGTTTTTAAAAATTGTTTCTACTTTATTTTAAGAACCTGAGAGCACGCGATGGTGAGAAATCATCGCTAGTTCCATTTCCAGAATGAGTTTATTTAGCAAATTAGACACCATAGTGCTTTCCATATGCCTTCCTAAGAATTGCGAGAAGGATTTTGCCCTCTTCCGCTGTGGGTCTTGACCAGGGCCGTATTTTGTACTCTCTATCGTTAATAGTCATGGCTAGATCTTAAGTAAATGCTTGATATCTAAGTATAATACATATATTTTATTTATTAACTTTAATAAGAACATCTGTTCTACAATTTCGGAAATGTTTTTTAACGAGAAGGCCATATTTTTCTTTTTTGATATTACAAACAGCATCGGAAATTCCGTCCAGCCTAAGTATGCAGAATTTACAAACAGTGTATAAATTTGTTAAAAATGACAGTACATGCAGTAATAAAAAATGAATCGTGACACAAAATTTGCTTTGAAAAGGAAGCACCATGTAGAAAGGAAGAATTAAAGCATAGAAAGGTAGCAGTGTGTGTGTGTAGGGGGCACCTACAAGTGTTAAAAATAGCCTTTTCTCAGGACAAATGAAAGAACCGTTTTTTTTCCCAACAAAACAGTGGGAAAAGCAATCTTCTGTTTCTTCGTCAGAACCTCGATTTTAAAAGGATATTTTGAGATTTCATTTTTCGGTAATCAAAAGGCTGACCAAGAGTGAATTTCATTTATCTTATGCTGTTAAAATACCGTAATCGGAAGCTTTAGAACCTAACTCACAATCCCAAACTTCCGCCTTATCGATATAGGAAGTAAAACTGAAGACACATATAAAATAAAAACGTACTTTATTGCACCACCGGTCATATACTCAAAAATATTTATAATCTGAAGGACATGTAAGTTATTTTGTATGCGACAGAAGAAACGAATAATCTTCTTCATGCATTATTTTCGTCTGTATGAAGCAGATCATATGAAGAGTTCATTTTGTAATATTACCTGTCCAGTAAATATTCGAATGGTTTTTTTTTCTTTTCTGAAACCTAATCTGTAAAACGTGCTTATAAGCTATATTGTAGATAAAAAAAACTGTTGTCATAAAGCTTGGGATTCCCCATGTGAATGTATAGAATAGTTAATAAGATTAGAATTCCGCTTAATACCAGAATTTCGCAATTTATGCATAGAAGTCATCTTTTGTGTATTATGTACTTTAATATATTGGCGAGTAAATTTGAATTATTTCTTATTTGTTTATTTTTCCTTCATAAAATTTATTAAGAATAAGACAGTAGAAAAATTACCAGAAATGTTATTTATTAAGGAAATATGAAGGATTGATTTAGGCATACTCTTTAAAATGCGAATATTTTATCGCCATGATAACTATTGCTATCGCTTCGCTGCTTGATATTCTGAATCCTTTGTCAAAAACTTGGTATTTTGTGTTTTATATTCTTGTATACGTTTGTAAAATATTAATTCTTTAATTATTGAAATTTAGGCTTTCAATTCTTGTTTAAATTTCGTGTGCTTTTTTTCTCCCCTCTTATCTACTTCTTTTAATTATTTTGTATTATTGTTGTTTGTTTTCGATAATTCTTTTTATTTTTTTCCTTAATTATTTTTAATTTTTTTAAAGGAATTGTTTCGTACACATATTGAAATGCTTCGTATATTTACTATTGTAACCCTTGTGTAGCACATGTGTGGTGCACGAGGAGTATCTCATGTTCAATAATAAACAATAAGAAATAAAAAAAGTGGATGATAATCTATTCCATCTTGTTTGTTAGATCAATACTGCATTATTAAACTATATAATAGTTGCATTATATGATCAAACGAAACAATTGTTCCGAACACTTACGGATTTACACATCTTTTCGAATCTCTTCAGTAAGGCTTTGACCATGTAAAAAATAGACTTGAACTCACATTTCTCAGTGAAGATTCGGTCACGAAGGCATTTAGGGGACCGACAACAAATTGATGAATAAGAAATACATTTGGCCTCACCTCGTTTCACATGAAGCTGACAATGATTTGCAAGGCCCATTAATGATTGTGTTTGCTCGGGAAGATATAAAGGTAAAAAAACACACACACATTTTCCCACAAGTTTTTTGTTTATAAGATGTAGAATTTTCAAGCAAATTATACAAAACTTAAACAATCTTGACAATATGTTAGAAAAGCCTTGTATTGAAATTTGAAATAAATACTTTGAATATTAGAGAAAATATGAGTATTTGAAGTAAATAATTTTTTACTACGTATGTGCGAAACATAGTGTAATTTTTCTTTCATAACTTCAAAGCCTGATATATATAGGGCAACTTATCTAAAAATTCCAGTTGAATAACGTTAAGATTCACAAAAATATCGGCATTGTAGTCAGCTGAATTTTCAGTTGCTCTCTAAGAGAAGCCAAATTATGGGGTTTTCCACAAATGATATTATTTAAACGCGAATCTTCGAATAGTAATCGTTGAACTATAATTTAAATTGTGTACTTAATTTATAAATATGCATGGGTATTCAGAATTTATATAATTAAATAAAACTTTTCGAAGATTCAAGTTAATAAAACGCCAATTTGTCAAATCGGTCAACGGGAGCAGGTCTTGTCCCAAACTGTATGCCAGTTTCTCTTCACTACGGCGGAGCTAAACAACTAACCGAAAACACGAAACACGCCATATTGTGCAAATATATGAGATGGTTAAGAGTAAATCATTCTCTTTGGATTCTATCGAAATTCTAAGGAAAGCACTGACTTTCGACAATGATCTACAATTTATGTACAAAGATAACATGCTAAAATTCATCCATCTAGTTTGCTACTTTATATCTCATTCACACACACTCAAATAGATATATCGAGAGACTGTTAACCCAATGATGGAATAAGTTCAGAATATGATACACATATTGATGACAAATCTATTTGTCAAATTTCATTCATCTAGGTTGTTGCGACGATGAGTGATCGTGTTCACATATACAAGAACGGGCAAACTGATAGACAGACAGATTTTCCTTTGACGGATTTCATCCAAAATGTGATACAGATCTACAGTTTAGATCTGTATCAAAGACTACATGCTAAATTTTATTCGTCTAGCTTGTTGCGTTTCTGTGTTATCGCGTTGACAGACATACAGAATGAACGATCTAGATGGATGAAATTTTGCATATAGATGTAGACAGACAGACAGATTTAATTCCAAAAATGTTTTATTTCTGATTCAAAATGTTCTAAAATGTGGAAATTCATCAAAATCTAATCAAATTTTTCGATGGTTACTACTTTTTCTTTCTATACTTCGTATAGGAGAAAGTGAAAAAACATAATTGTCAGGGGTGTAGTGGAGCCGACATGCACCGGAACGCCGCTCTGGCACTGCTTTTTTTACGAGAAATAAATATCAAAATATTGTGGAAACGTCCTTAAAACAGCGCGATGTTCGTCACCTAGGTTAGAGCGTTCCGGTACAGCTTATTTTGCGACTACACCACTGATAATTGTGCTCATCTTATAAAGATGCAACACAAACAGCACATACTAGAGAACAGAAAAATAAAAAAGGAATGTTAAAATTCGAGAACTAAAACAGCATATACAGAGACCAACACAAAATATCACTGTAAAATTTACATAAAAGGAAAAGTACCCTCTGACCAGAAAGCTCGCCATATTCTCATCCGAAAATCTTAAATGCATTTGCAAGTTTTAGAGATGTAGATACATTCCTGCTAATTGTTTTGAACAAAACTGTTTTAATTATACTTTTATTTGCCTTCTAAAAAGAAAAGCTTGTCGAGTTTTTGAGTTATTGTGTACAGAAAATACAGAAGAAACGACCGACAAACAGACATAATTCCAATTTTTTTCCTCCGATTCAGAGTGTCCTAAAATATGGAAATTCAACAAAATCTAGTCAAATTTTTTCGAAGATTACCATGCATTTTCTTTCTATACTTCGTATAAGAGAAAAAAACAACAACATATTCTTGCTCATTTTGTTGTGATGTAACACAAACGGCACATACCAGAGAACAGAAAAACCCAAGAGGAGTGCTAAAAATCGAGAACTAAATTGCATACACAGGGATCACCAACAAAACAACATTGTAAAATTTATATATAAGGAAAATTACTCTTTAACCAGCAAGCTCGTTATATTCTCGTCTGAAAAACCTTAAAAGCATTTTCAAGTTTTAGAGATGCGGGATTTTAGATGCAGATTCCCTATTAATTGCTTTGTACTAAATTGTTTTAATTATACTTTTATTTCCCTTTTAAAAATCAAAACAAAAGCAAGTTCTACAACTAAACTTTCATTTCCTTGCTGCGGAACTCAGTGAGGGTGTCCCACATATTTGAGACCTGTAAGCACATTTCTCAGAGCCATCAAAGCAATTTAAATCAAACTTTTTCTCGTGTGAAAAAACAACAGATCACCATTCCGTAACCTATGACTTGTATTCTTTTTCAAGTGATTATCTTAGAGTTCATTTCTCCCGAAATGGGTAATGCCGTTTCTTCTTCAATTTGAAGACATCTTAGCATAATTGCGTTGAATTGTCTGGCATTACATGCTAATCCTATTTACATACGGACAACTGAAAAAATGTTGCCGAATATTTCTAGAGTAGGACATTTCTTGTTTGTTTATCTGCTTAGTTTGCTAACAAGTACATCTGATTATTGAGATTGATGTGGTTGGGTTGTCTGGGATTGCAAGCTAATTCTGTTTGTTATAGACATCTGAAAATGAGTTGCCACTTTCTTTTTTAAACGTTAAGGACTATTTCGGGAGTGGGATTTTCTTGTCTGATTATCTGTTTTGTCTACAAACTGATTAATTTCAATATTAAGATTCATCTGAGTGTTTTTTAGAGTATTAGTAAACTCAAATTTTTCTAACTATTTCTAGCGTAATTTAGAATGACTACTTTTAGAAAACGGTTTAGACGAAATCTCAAATATACTTTTAAAATGGGTATTTTGAGGAAGTAACAGGGAAATGCTTTCCCCCTTTTTCGAGTCACCTTAAAATAAGATTTATCTCTCTTTCGACTTCCTATGTTGTTAACGATTCCACAACTCCCCCATTAACAATTTTTCAAATTATCACACATGAGGTGACACAATGGTCAGAGTCAGGGTCAGGGTGAAGTATGACTATGAGTAGATAGTAATACCTCTTAGATACCACTCATAATAGCTACGCGAAGGGAGCGAAATAATAAATTATTGGTACAACTGTTGTACCAGTTCTAACGCAGAGAGAGAGAAAACATACTGTACTGCAACTGTACCACCCGTAAGAAAATATTACAAGATCACTTTGAATTCTTTAATTTAACCCTTTCTAAGGCCATGGGTATATACTTCCCACCAAATTGATCAATTTTTAAATGCATTTTTTAAGGTTGGCATAAGTTCTCGCCAAATTTGTCGCTGAAACAAAAACCTGGATGTTCTTGTTTCTTATCTCAAACCATAACTGACATCGTGACTTGATAATTAATTATTAATAAATTAAATTAATTTACAAAAAATAAATGTCATCCAATGAGCTAAATGAAATTCTTTTCTTAAATTAATCTCAATCACAAAGTTATTTTATTATATCACTACAAGAAAAAATAGCCCTTTAAAGGGTTAGTGAAAAGAGTGAATTAATGATTTAGAGGTACAGCTGTAGTAACCTGCACGCAGAGAAAAATATTCTAATGGTACGTCAACTGTACCACCGCCAGGAAAGGATTACAGATCACTCTAAACACTTCAATTTAGTGAAAAAGAATATAATCTTTAATGTTGCGTTCTAAGGTAAGCGAAAGGCCGTGGCGGCCTGGTGATAAAATTATAGTTTCGGAAGATTGCAAGATCGGGATCCGATTCCATCTAAAGCTGGAAATTCACGGGCAGACCGTTCCACATCATTTGGAGCGCGTCGCCCCAACACCCGTCGTCAGTGCGAAAATCTGATCAGAATTTATACAGTATGGTCTATATGTTTGGATTTACATCCGGTCTAGTTTTCTATTCGGCGCGGTGGGCCATAAAACTGAAATACGATCGTGGGTAGGGGGGCGGGCGAGGCTCTCTCACAAAAGCAAAAACCACAAAATGAGGGAAAAGGGAGTGAAGTTCTCTCCGGAAAGCGGGAGGCGGTGTAGGCGCAGTAGCCCTAGGAGATTGAAGTGACCGTTTCTGTGGTTTACATGGGCTTCCATGAATGACCCACCTAAATGGATGGGCTGAAAATTGGAACGGTGTGGAACTACGCGCTCCAATGAAATGAAATCTCCTCGTGAATTTTCAGCTTAAGATACACCGTGTATGTGGGCCTGGTGCACGTCAAATCTGCAGCTGTGAGTGAAATTCTTCACGTTGGCGGCTCTGGTGTCGCCCTCCTTATCTGACCATGGTTCAAAATTATGAGGTCCGTCCCAAATATAGCTCTCGTATTGCTTGAAAACGGGATATAATTAGACTAAACTAAAACATTTCCTTGTGTAGCTTTAAAAAACGAGTCGTTAATTTAGCTAAACTAAACTAACTAGCATGAGTGA
Organism: Araneus ventricosus; assembly: GCA_013235015.1. Taxonomy (NCBI): domain Eukaryota; kingdom Metazoa; phylum Arthropoda; class Arachnida; order Araneae; family Araneidae; genus Araneus; species Araneus ventricosus. The sequence continues at coordinate 29,262 of BGPR01003289.1, read as the reverse complement.
GCGATTTTGGCTTCAAATAATATGAATTATTAATTGATTCAAAATTTTATGTCCCGGTTTAGGAGGAGCTTTATTTGTAAATGGAATGCATTCAGAAATTACATCGTCAAAAGAAAATCTTCCAAATCTCTCGCTGAAATATAAAAGCCATTGTTTATATTTAATTTATTAGATTAACATAATATGTAAAAATGGATTGAATAGTTTTTTAGTAACACATTTTATAAGAAATCTGGACCAACCCAACGCTTGTATTTTCTAGAATGGTCAAATGCCCGAGATTAGCGGGCAAATGTGTCAGACCCAGTATTTTTTGAATTACGAGCCAAAACTACCTTTTGTCTCTTATTCTATCTTCTTTCCATGAACATCAAACTTTTCAAGAATGAACAATGACATTTTGTCCAATATCTAGAATACGTACAATATCATTGATGCCTTTCATAATATGTAGTTTCGTAGACTACTACTAACCCTTTTGTAATTTAACTTAAAGGAATTTTGTTCAGAAAAAAAAAGAAAAATGACGAAGAAAAAAATCCTTCTGGCTCAAGCATATATTTTCACCATGAATGAAAATGTAATTTAGGTGATGTAGAAAATGACAAAAAGATGAATCAATTTATATTATTACGTATAGTAAGTTTTCGTTGAATCTAATATCTTCCTACTTTCTTTGAAACCACGAAAATATATTTAATATATTAAATTCACCCACCAAAAAGGTTAAATTTATGTATTGTATCCAAGCATCGACATAACGGTAACTGCCATGAAGGTGTATAAACGGATCCCACGAAGGACAAAATTAATCTTTAAAGTGATGAGTGCTACATTTTTTGCATGATCTACTTAATCCATCGTATTTATTATTTTTTTACCGTGGAAAACTCAATTACTTAATATAATTGTGAGTGTTGCACTTTTGTTCGTAGTGCGCTAAATTCATAGTACTTAACGTTTTTCCATGTTGAAATCCGAATTTTTCATTAAATTTCTGCAAATTTTATTTAATTATCTTTAAAGGGTCGGGTTTGCGTCCGTTATTTAAAACCATTGTTATAAAAAGACAAAAAAAAAATTCTGCGTGACTCGAACTCCAAATTTTAATGTTTTTCATATTATTTGCGAAGATCGGCAAGCATACAACCCAAATGCTACTCTAAAAATTCTTTTAAAATTAAAATTCTAACTATTTCTATTAACGATCTAAATTTTAGTTTATAATCTAAATTTTAGTAAATTTATTTGTTAATCCTCATCAGAACTTCAAAGATTTTTTTTATAAAATTCCTGCACTACGGTGGCCTAGTGGCACGATCTCGATTTTGGGGGCCGAAGGGTTCAGGCTCGAAACCCGACTCCAATGACGAGCCACTGTGTATTTGAGCCTGGTGTGCTATATTTCCGACGCCCTGGGTCAAACGCCCTTTCGCTAGTGTGGTGCGGAAGCTTGGAGAGGGGGCTCCAGCTCAGGTGCCGTCCTCATCATCTGACAGAAGTTCAAAATTGCCAAGTCGGTCCCAAAATAGCCCTCGTGTTCTTCAAAACTGGACGTAAGTGTAACTAAATCTAAATTTTATGGCAAAAATATATCCAATGCTATCCAAATGTAATTACTTTTTTTAATAGAAAATTGTATTAGATTCACGATTTTCTTTGCTATTTAAGATTCATCAGAACTTCTAATGCTTTTTCTTTTATTTAAGAAGAACGGTCAATCCATATTTGCAATGATTTCTGATTTAAAGTATTTTTATTCTTTTATTTTTTAAAAAATAATCATGATTTAAACTGAAGAAGTTTCGCGTGATAAATTTGAATAAAAAACTGATACAAAGAAGAATGCCGTTCTAGTATTTAAAGTTGACAACTTAAATTTCCTAAAAATTATTCCATCTCATCAATAATAGCAACAAATACTTTTCCAATATTAAGGGTTGTTTATTTTTTAAACGTGTAAAAATATTTTGTTCTGTTCATAAAATCATATAAACATATTAAAATATCTCGTTTGGAATCAATAACATTACAGATCACTTTAAACCCTTCCATCAAGCATTAACTTTTCTTATAAGAACTCACAGATATTCCTGCAATGGTAAGCCACCTGTTTCATGTTGTAAAATATTTCATTCAGTATTTAAACTTAACGACAGCTCCACCTATAATTTTCGACTTGTGTTTTGTTTGATTTTACTTCCTGTTGTGTTTGTGTAGCAACCTGAAGAGATATAGCTAAGCAATGAAAAGATATATATATGTAATAATCTCACTTAATTTTACTTTAAATTCTAATATTATATATTTTAAAATCTTAGTACTATATTAATGTATTCCAAAATCGCTTTTCTTAAATTCCTGTTTCGTTTTATTTCCCTCTCTGGAGGTATATTAAATCTCGCGTTTTGGCATATTTATTACTAAAAGAATATTCTAATTACTTCCACGCGCCTACACAAATCGCGAAATCAGCGACTTATTGCCGCCATGCTTTTCCCTAAAACACTTACGTAATTTACTAAAAATAGCTATTATTCTCTTCACTTCGATCAAGTGTTTATATGTTAAATCCCTACCTGAGGAAATGCAGGGATTTTCAGTTCACTTTTTACTTGAAACTTAAATCAAGATGTACGTATATTCCGTCACTCTCCCATAATAAAGGAAAATTAGACTATAACTCGGCTTTTTACTGACTACAACCACGAATACCTATCATACATATATATAAAGTTTGTGATGTTGTTTTGAAAAGAGAATATGCCAGAAATGCAAAATTTCAGCTGTATTTTAGGATAACAAATTGTTATTATTTTATATATGTTTTTCGTTTTCACTCACATGGAGACCGTGTTGATCATTTGAGCCAAAAATTGAATTGAACTGTTTGAATTTAAAAGACGTCTGTGAATTTGTTTTTTGTTGATGTTATTTACATCAACGGGACAAGCGTTAATTAGTTCGTAAATTGAAAATACGCTAGTGTGTTATATATACGAGAAAAATTCCCTCTAATTTTCTTAACAATTAAATATAATTTTTAAACGATACTTCAGAAGTTACAATGCAAAATCCCCCAATCAACCTAATTCACTTAAGTAAAAACCATTATTCAATGAGAAATGATATATATTAAACAGAAAAATTACCTTTAACTCACAGCTATCATACAGCAATTTCATTATTTTTACATTAATCATTTTTAATTGCAATCTTTTTCACTCTAGCGCACAGATTTCGTTAACAAAAGGATTAATTTTAGAGGAAAAACCTTTTCACATGCCGTCCAGACGGACACATCAAGGTAGATTTTTACGCATCGGATTTTAATCTTCAGAGTCGAAAATGGTTTTTCTTTTCGTTTTAAGCCAAAACGTTTCCTTGTTTGTTACAGATCGCATGGACATATTAGGAGGGTGTATTCATACTTGGTTCAAAGGAGAGTAGTTTCAAGTCGTGCCTTGAACAATAAAGACGAAGCTGAAAGTAACCAGGAAAAACCAGGTTGCCGTGACAGAGTCATAATGCTGGAAGGACAAGGAGTTGGTCGCTGCGGGTGAAAAATTTATTCTGGTCAAGGGCAATGTGATAATGAATAGAAAAAATCTTGCGAGATATACAGTTTTCCAGGAGTTTCTTTCTGTACTAGCTTGAAACCTGATTTTAACTATATTTAAAAAACTAAACGAGTTGTTTTTGAAATTTGAAATGCCGTTATGATATGGATCTTGCTCACGCACCGGGAAGAATATGTTCGTTGTCTGCGGTTGATTTGAGCCGTTAATTTTGTTTTATGGGCTCGTGATTTGAATTTGACTTCGTCTAACTTTTTTCTTAACCACTGTCATTTTCAGTTGTTAACTCTTTATAACGACAGAATCGTGTTGGGAATGTTTGAGTGAATAAAACATAAAGCTTTCAGGAATAGTTAAGAATATATTTCGAAACGGAACGTGGAAAGGAAAGTGAATAAAATCAATAAATCATTAGTTTAATGGAGGTTTGAGAAAAATAGCATTTCTTTTTCAAAAAAGAGTAGAGACCTGCTCGTGTCCTATCAACTTCTGGATTACCAGTTTGACCATACTATTGTATTCGAGCTGAGCTGAATTGGTAACTTTTAGTATCGGGTAGTTAAAATTCAAGTATACCTGTTCGGAGCATTATAGAGAACACCAGGAATGTTTTTTTATTTTCTCGGACAATATAGTGCGTTTTATGTTTAGCTTCGTAGAATTGATGAATAGAAGACAACCGAGTATGAATTTCAGAACATTGCCTCTTCCAGTTGGCCGATATGGCCCAAAATTTGGCCCTCATCAACAATTTTGGTGTGAAGATCGCATATTAAAATTCATGTATCTAGCTTGTTGTGTTTTTGAGTTATTGCGTTCACATACTCACGAACTGACATTCCAACGAAGAGTCAACCTTTTAACTGTAATTCTGGTGATAAGAACATATGTTCAATTTCATCCATCTAGTTTGTTACGGTTTTGAGTTGTCGTGTTCACATGCGCACGGACAAAGAGACAGACCGATTTACCTTTGATGGCCACAACTTTTAAAATTATATTTAATTATATGTATTTATTGTTAAATCTCATCTCATATAAACTTAAAAATTAAAGTAGAAAATCACACTGTTATGGTTTCAGAGCCCAAACGATTTCTGAAAAATTCAATTCCAGTAAAAAAACATAGGAATCTACTTTTTGACATTTCGAAGATGAATAAAAATGTAATATTATTGAGTAATGTAAATGTAATGTTATTAAAAATATAAACCTGAAAGTTAAAGTAGAAAATCACACTGTTATGGTTTCACCGGGCAAACGATTTCTGTAAAATTCAATTAAATTAGAAAAATAAAGAATCTACTTTTTGACATTTCGAAAATGAATAAAAATGTAATATTGTTGAGATTATATTAATATTCTCGTAGATTTAGAAGTATTTTTTATGGAATTTCCCCGACTAAACTTTGGTGGAATTGAGTCTAGAACCTACGACCTTCTGGTGATGCGTAGTTCTATTGCATACATAGAATGCAATATAATTACTTGGTAAGTTTATTGTTGAAATTTTCTAAAAGTTTAATAACTACCACGGATGGATCAATGATTTATTCAACTATTAAAGAAAGTAAAGTTTTCATATACTTTAAAACATGTTTGGTTTTTATTTTCAATGCGCATTCAATTCACGTTACTTATTACCAAGTCTATAAAAATATAAGTAAAAAGGGCATTTTAAAGGTATATTCATTTATTTCAAGGCGCTGATATTTAATACGCAAATAAAAATTAGAAAATGAAAACTCTTTGAATAAGTTACATGAATTCAAGTTCTTTTCTCAAGGATAATCAAACAGCTGTGCGTAGGAAACAACTGAGGCAGAATAATTATTCAGTTGTCCTTGTAATTAATTAAAAATGAAAGGGTTATTGAAATGTATCAGTTACGTGCATTTTTTGGTTATCAGTTATGATCAATAATAGAGTCTGTCACACTCTTCCACCGAAATCAGGTGTTGCGAACATGTAGTCAAGCCCAGAAATTTCACGATCAGAGAGTCTCGTCCAATGTCGACTGACATGCGCTGGATGATTGTGTATTGAACAGTTCTACTGCGATCAAATCGGTTAATGAACACTTTGAGAATTTCTAGTCTGGTCGTGAAATTTCATGATCAGAGAGCCTCGTCCAATGTCGACTGGTATGCACGGGATGTTTGTCTAATGAACAGTTTTGTGGCGATCAAAGCGGACAATGAACACTTTGAAAATTTGTAGTCAAGTCGTGAAATTTCATGATTTGAGAACCTCATCCGATGTCGACTGGGTGCAATGAATGATTGGCTAATGAGCAGTTCGGGGTGCGAACAAATCGAATAACGTAACTTACATTTTCGCGCTCGATTCGGAGAAAGAACACTTGATCGGATTACGAGAACCTCATAAGACAGACACAAGAGAAAGTGACGCTATTCATAAAATTTATAGAACTTTAACGTATTACCATTTGTTAACGCCACCGCACGAGAGATGAACTGATGAAAGTGGGATACCAAAGGGTTGCAAGGATCAGTAGCAAACTAACTATGTGGATAGATGAGAACGGAAATGGAAACAGAAAGTGAGAATTGTAAACTTTTATTCGTCCATGACAGGTTTCTGGAGCGATATTCTGTCACGTTTGCATATAAAAACTTTTTCTGGACCACATATTTGATTTCTGTTCTCTGAATTTTTAAAAGCTTTTCTAAAAAAATTTTTTAAGTAACTTTTCATTTAAAAAAACTTATAATATTAAAATGCTTAAAAAGATTGGAGACTCAAGAACTTTTTTTCCATATACACTAACTCATAGATATGTATTATTATTAGATATAAATAAACGTAGTAAGAAATTATTTACATATTTAATATATTTTTTAACATGCAAAATAAAAATGCCTGGTTTATACAGAATGAAATAGTTAAATTCCCATAAAAATAAGTGGCTAACGAACAATTAAAGTAACGGACATCGTCTTTGAGCGGATTATGTTCATTTCAACCGATCATTCATTTTGGATGTTCACTTAATTGGGTTAACGGACATTCCGGGTAACGAACACGGTCTTTGAAAATATCGTGTTCGTTAATCGATTACAAATTGTCTGAGTATTTTAGATGTTCATTTAACGAACACTTACCAAGAAATGAAATTACCAAAGAACAAGAAATAAAACTATAAATCATAAAATAAATAGGAAACCATTACTGATTTTATAACTTAAGAAATAAAACCCATTTCTGAACAAAATGTGTTTTTCAAGAACCCTAACTTTCTATGTACAAAATATAGAATTTTTTTTGACAATTGTTTTTCAGCGATGCAAATAAATAAAAATCAGTAATTTTAAATAATAATTAGTAAAGTAAATAAATTAAGTAATTTTATTTCGACAAAGAGAAAGAATGAAAATCATCTGGGGGCGATAAATTTTCCATAGAATTAGCGTAGTTTATAATGGAATATCAAAATTCTCTGAAAGAAGTTAAAAATTTTCATCTATTTCGTATTTACGTAAATACCCATTTTTTCTTCTATGCATTTAAAATAATTGCAACTGAATGTAAAAACTGGGGTACGCTATGTCCTATACACACCCACATATTTTATCTCCGTGGATACGTAAGCAGCTGTTGATACATTTATCGGTGAATGTATTCCCTCATAAAATCAATTCATTGATACAATAATTTTTCCGTGTTTATTCTTCTTCTTACATGGTATCTATTCTTCCTTACTTAGGCGAATTTCATCAACGTTAATATTTTCTTATGTTGTAACTTTAATAAGTTATTAGGGAATGAGTGAATGATTGTACTTCAGATGCAGGGGAGAGACGCCAATTGGACAGGTATCATAATCAGGGCCGGGTTTATATATTTCTACGTCCTAGGACAAAACACTTAATTGTGCGCCCTCTCTCCTCGTTCACACACCGCACCTATAGAGATAGGCGAAGTAAGTATATATTTAATGTGTATGAATGTGCTTAAAAAACAGTATTTTATATGGTCTTTTCAAAGTAAAACTATAATTTTTAAATATTTTATTGTAATTTCTTTTATATTTGCGTCCTCCGATTGTTGCATCCTAGGCCATGGCCTAGGTTGGCCCTATAGGAAATCTGGCCCTGATCATAACTTCAATTCTATTAAATATTTGGGTCATAAAATAGGCAAATTATGTTGTAAAAATGTAAACGGTGTGTATGAAATCATTTTAAAGAAAAAGCTGTATGTGGTTACAGTTAGAGAACAAGAGTTTTAGGTTTAGGTATCAACAATTAATTATTTTACCAAAAGATAAAAATCATTTATGCTGCTTTAAAGTAAGTAGTAAAATATGTTATTATACCTTCAGAGTGGTAACTTGTTTGGCTACAATTTACAACAATAATTTCATTAGAATAGTTTGAAGATTGTTGTCCAAAAGTTTCCTAGAATGGGCCATAAACGGGTGTCTAAATTGGACTGATTAAGTCAATGGGATTATTATCATGAACTACAGGAATAGCTCAGAAAGCATTTATCACCCCTAGTAGTCCTCATAAATTGGAAGTGAAACAAACCAAATAAAAAAAGGAAATAAAGCAATCAAATCTTGGATCAAAAAGAACAAAATTAAGGTTATATTGTTTTGTAGCATTTGTGAAGAAACAAAAAGAGAAGGAGAAGAGAAAGTGATACCGTGCATAAAATCTTCTACTTGGGTTCAGACATTGTATGCTGTTGTGAATTTCAGAACGAAAAAATATTTTTGCTTTAATTGTGCTTAAAGAATTAATGGTCCAATTTAGGAAACCAGTGGTCCAACCTAGGAAACCAGTTTCCTTAACCGGATCGATGACACAATTTTCTTACTTTAATGTGTATTTCATAAAAAGTTAATTACATTGTTCTGAAGATAAATAAACTACAAAAAATTCTACTACTCGTTTTTCATTACAATTGCTTCTCTGTCACTGCACATTAATGAATATTCAGGTGGTCTTAATTCGGCAATCTACCCTATATGAGCAATAAAATCTTTATTTGTTTAGTTACCATGATACCATAACATAACACCACTCCATGCCCCTGCAACTATAACCTTAAGGTTATTTAAGCAGTGTCGCGGACATGAAGTGGAAGAAAAATCACAGAACCCGAAGAGGTGACCTCTCTTAGACTTTGCCAAATTCATTACACTTCTGCGTAATTATAAAAAGTTTACAAATGTTAACAGGAGCTATGCAATTAAGAAGGACTGCTATTGAGCATTACATTATAATTTGTTTTCGTTACACAGTGTATATTGATAAATAAAACTTTGAAAAAAATACAAAATTACACAATTGCACATGAAAAAACTGGACAATAATAAAAACTACATGCAAAGGGAAAACTGTAACATGAGTTAAAAAAACCCGTTCATTAATAAAAAAAAGAAAAGGAAAAACATGAAAAAAATTAATATAATAATAAAAATAATATATGCACACAAAAACAGAGAAATGGGCCGCAGAGAGTATTAAAAAGTTCGATTTTGAAGAAGAGTTAGTTAATGGAACTCTATTTGAAGAAGGTAAAACACGGTTGATCTTGGTAGAAAGCTCTGAAAGAACGACTAAAGCAGTACCATGATACCCGAAGAAAGGTAGAACACTTATTTGTATTAATTTAGTTAGTTATATTAATGTCCCGTTATGAAGCAAGACGAGGGCTATTTTGAGACAGATCTCGTACTTCTGAACAGTGATCAGAGGACGAAGACGACATCTGCGCCGGCAACCCTCTTCTCCGAACTTCCACGCCACAGCAGCGGCAAGGCGTTTGACGCTCGACGTCAGATTCAAGGTCCACCAGGCTTACATATAGAGTGGATCCTTGGGGGAATCGGGTTTCGAACCTGGAATTTTTCGACGACTCTGTTTTTTTCGAAAAAATTGAATATTTTGTAAAATAATGAAGATATCGATCTGAAATTCTTACCAGATATTCTCTCCTTTATACTTTAGTGTGATTGCAAAAATGTCTCTCAATTTAAAAATATTAAAAATATATTTCAAAATATACGAATTTTTAAATTTACTCCTGATCTAATTAAGATATCTTGACGTCCGATGAATCATTTTATAGGTGTTTGAAATACCTATAACTTTCTTAGATAAACTTTCCCTCTCAGACTGATAGCCTTTCATTTAAACGCGAAAAACAAACATTTCAACTTTCTCTCCTCCACCCTCTTGAATCCTGTCCGATATGTGCATGTTTTGATGGCCAACTCAACATTTTAAAGTAATAAAAATGCTATTATGCATTTTTCCACATTTTGAAACTTTTTATGCCAATTCGACTAGACTATATATGATTTAGATAAAGTCATTTGGAAGAAGCCAAACTAATAGTTTTTTAACACTATGACCTACGAATTTATTTAACTCCTTTAGGCGACCAGGACCTTCAAAATCTTTTTTTTTTTTTAATTTTCAACTAATCAATTTTAAATTTTGCAGGAATTAAGAAGGCACTATATAAGACAAGACACAAAATTTCACTGCAATATATTCATTTATTTCTGAGTTATGGGCTTAAATGTAATTTTTAATAACAGTTAATGGACTTTATGATAAATGTACTAGGCGCTTCAATTTTTGTTCAAATTTCATGACATTTTATAAAAGTACAAAACCATATATGGAGAAGAATTTTTAGCATTTATATAGAAGTTATTTTGTTATTAAACTGTAAATATTTTCTTCCATATCAAATAATAGGGCATATTTTTTTTCCAAAATCAATAGCTTCGAGTTATTATGTGTATTCATTTTGAAATTCCCTTAAAAAACATAAAAATTAATCCCAATTTTTGTCTGAAGAGGGTTAGAGTAACTAAGAAAAAAATTAGAGTGATTTCCAGTAATTTTGGAGTGATTTTGGAATATTCATCATAAAGACTATTAATTGTTATTAAAAATCACATTTAAGCCCATAACTCAGAAATAAATGAATATATTGCAGTGAAATTTTGTGTGTTGTCATAAATAGTGCTCTTATTAATTCCTGCAAAATTTCAAATTGATTAGTTCAAAATTTTGAAAAATGATTTTGAAGGACCCTGGTCGTCTTAACAGTATAGTTTTTTGTACCTCTGATTAGATGGCCCCCCTTCTGTTTTGGGGATGCTTCGTTGTACTGATTCAACTACATGTCCATAGAACACTTGTTAACCCTTAAAAGCCCGATTTTTTAAAAAATTGATTTTTATATGTTTTTTGACTTTCTTTTCTTGAATAAAACGAGGGAAAAATACTTTTAAAAAATCCTTTTTTGTTTTAAGTATGGTTTATGGCTAAAAAGCAGTTTATTAGCAATTGGCAACACTGGGCTTTATTACAGAAAAAAATTTCCTTGATAAAATTCTATAATGTCAAACACAGATGAATTTTAATAAATAATAATACGGATACGGAATTTCCTTCAACATTTTAGAATAAAATATGGTGTTCTCAAACGTACAAACAAAGCTAAAAAGAAGCAGCCTCAAGTGAAAAAACATCAATTTATTTTTATTTTTTCATCAGCACTCAGGCTGCCATCGATATGTTGAAAATTGATTTAATAAAATTTTCAATATGTATCCTATTGGCAACAACATGCGTTAGAGCTTCAGTCTTATTCTCCAAATTTTTAGAAGACGAAGTTGGGTATGTTTCTGAAAGGTAACACTGGGCATTTAAGGGTGACCCTCTCTGTTTTGGGGATGCTTTGTCGTATTGATTCAACTACATGCCCAAAGAACATTTGAAATGTTAATGGATTACCAGTTATTTTTTGTATCGAGTTATAACGTCTATGAATGACATCATTATAGCTTATAAATTAAAAATGATGTAATTAGATGCACGAATGGAGGCCAGGCAGAACTGTTAAGGGGTTAAACACCTAATCAGATGATGCATCTTATTTAGGATATTTATTTTTATTCCAGTCTTTATCAAAACTTAAAAGACAAGGTACTTAACCGAGGTACTGAAGCGTGTCCAAGCATTTTTTATATTTTAAATTAATCGCAACTTCCGAGTTAATTACAGATTTAAACATAAAAAATTCTGTAGTTTGATGCAAGCCATTGTATGCGAAAGTGTTAAACAAAAATGTAGGGCAAGAGTACGAAATCAGAATTCACTTTCATTATAATTCCTGTTTAAAAAATAAATCAACAAAGCCTCGTTTTAACTTCACTGTAATATCTTTTATATATTTATTGTTTTAAATCTATAATGAGAAAAATAAAGTAAATTCTACAGTGAACTGAAAAGATTTTAAAGAATAAGGAAGCAGTTTGCATGTATTGAGCAACCTGTCAAAAAGCAAGAATAGTTGATGAAAGGATCGAAAGTGAACTGGTTCGTAACCCAAACCCAATTGATGTCACTTTCTTTCATGATGATGGCCCTTTTGAGAAGTGCTCATCTATCAGGATGAGCTCCTCTTTGTTACAATGAAAAAAATGCGGTAACACATGCGTGAAAATACGGATATTTAGGACATCGTTTAACAGGTTCGGTTGCTCAACTGTCCACTATCATAAAATTCTTCTGTCTTTCGTTCTTTCAACATCTTTGTTTGGAATTTTATTGTTATCATTATTTAATGGGATTTTGTTCAATTGTGGGTGAACGGTCATTACAATGACATAACGGACTATTAGGTTACTTTTGTTGACGTAAATGATAAATGAGAAAATGTCTTTCTTTATTTCTGGTTCTTGGAGGAAAGTTTTATCAGAAAATGTTTATAGAGTGAAGAACAATTACATCCACAATTTTGAAGTAGAAAAGATTTTGGGAGTATATTCACGTTTAATTTCATGATTTTTTCAGCAATAAAATATTCTAAATTATTGTTATTGATTAAGATTTTCTTTTTTCAGATTATCATTAGTGTTATATTCTGATTAGTGTTAATGCAGTTTTGAGCATTGTAGTGCACTCACTATCTTGACATAATATACTAGTTGGTTGCATCGGTTGGTACAAATAATAAATGTGAAAATTATATATTTTATTTTTATTTTAAATAGCAAAATGTTTTTTCAAAATTTTTGCATTTATTAGTTTTATGATTTCGGGAAATACAATAAAAATATCTATTAATTTGTAATTTGATCACTTTTCTTGTCTATAAAATAATATTTTTCAACTGTTAAACAAAAGTTTACCAAATAATTAACTTTTGCATTCTTTTAAAAAGAACATATTTATATATTATTTTACTTTTTTAGTGTAAAAACATTAGAATTTTAAAAATATTCTACCGCAAAAAACTACAGTTTTAGAGCTACCGTATTTTAGAAAAGAGCATTATATTTTGTAAGGAAAAATATCTTTCGCTATCTTAAACAAATACGCGTTTGTAAAACAGTATAAAAACAAGAAGAAAGAAAAAGATATTAATAAAGAATGCAGATGAAGTAGTTTAATCAAAATTGCAAGTTGGACGCAAATAAAAAAGAAATAGCTTTATTACTGTTATATTTAAAATTAATTTCAGGCCTTTCTTTCCATCAGTTTTAAAATAACAAAAACGTGGTAATTAAACAGCATTAATTCCTTTTGAAATGAAAAAAAGAAGAAGGATAAAGGGGATAAATACATTTAATAAAAACATAAGAAAGGCGCAGTTCCGATCCGCTCCGTAGATTTTTCGCGAAAACGTCGGGATAAAATCATAAAACAAGTATTTTGTATTAATATGTAATTTAATTATCAATCTTTTTAATACAATGTTTACATTGAGTAGTGTAATGGTTACAGAATAGATAAATCACAAGTTACCACAGACTCTTTCTACATGCTGTAAACTTGTGATTTATATATTCTGTAACCATTATACTATTCTGTGTAAATATTGTATTAAAGAGATTGATAATTAAATTACATATTAATACGAAATACTTGTTTTATGATTTTATCCCTACGTTTTCACGAAAAATCTACGGCGCGGACCCGAACTGCGCCTTTCTTATGTTCTATTTAGAGTAGCTTTTGATGGCGCCATCTGTTGACAGTATATAGGACTACATTTCGCGTACGCGCAGTAAAACATTATTTACTACAAATGCTCATATTTCTCGTAATATTCAAATTTTAATACAATGTTTCTTTTGCGTATTGTCAAGTTTTCTGTAAGTTTCGTACAATTCAAAAGAAAACTCTGCATGTTATAATAAAAAAACATGCGGAGTTTGAAATTTTCAATTTAATACCGATTTTTACTTATATTCTGATAAATATTTTTATTGTCTCACTTTGGGTCCTAGTAATATTCCTCAAGCTCCTTAAAATGACACCAGAATCAACCTCCTAGCTAAACGCGTTTCCACGCTACACTTATTTATAACCTTACATAAAACTAATTCATAACAATCACGTGCATGCGCCTACATTGGTACAATGACGTCACAGGCAAAACAAATATTATGCGACAAACTCTTACAGATATGATCTATTCGTTGTGGGGTCAACCATTCTTTTCGCATTATTAGTCTCGCAGTTATTAGCGATTCAAATCTGACGGTATTTTGTCACACAAGAAAGTTCGACCGACTATCACTGTAACGAGCGGAAAGACGTTTTTTCACGTCAAAAAAGTTCTTCATTTAGTGCTTGCTATTTCTATGTCTGTCAGAGGTTTTGTAACGTATTAAGCAAGCAAGAACGAAACAACAAAATTATTGCTTGAATCGGAATTGAATCGATTCATATTGAAGACATTCATCTTCTTCTATATATTCTATTTCTATTCTTCTGTCTCTTTGAAGGAAGCGAAGTTCCAAAAACTTTACGAATTTTAACAACATTAGTAGAAAAATTCAACTCTTTGAAAAGACTGCAGAATTGACCGAATGTATCGCACCTGAGGGCGATTTTCGTTTCCCTTTTTTCGTTCTGTTGCAATTTTGTTTGCTGGCGAAGGGTGCAGACGAATAAATAAAACATCATAATAAAATGAAACTAACAGGAATGAACGACTTTTTTAAAGAGACAGAGTCATCTGAGACAAACAAATTTCCTTCAAATTTTTTTTGCTTGATTTTAAGAATAGCGTTATTACATCACAAATATTTGACTTTTAAAAGGTTCTGTTGTAGATGCTACATTTTACATATGGCGTCTAAAGGTTTAGAGAAAATAGTAGGAGCATATTTTTGCAATAAAACATTCTGACCTATATTTAGATACATCCTTTTCAACTATCCATGCAAATTTTCTTTGGCGGAAATCATTTCTCATATACCTTCGTGCTAAGTGTTCTTAAAATGCATACTGATGGTGTTTTTTCATTCCGATGTTATGTTCCCTTAAGCGATTTAAATAAGATCTCTCCTTACTAACTAGGAACGAAAGATGCTAAAAGAGTTACTTATTTTAGGGATAGGTCGAAGCAACTGGATACTTTGAAGTCTCCCAGCATTATGTAGGCTGAGATCCACCAATGCTTTGAAGGACATTTTTGACTCGTTTACGTTGATATTCCTTGAAAACGAAAAACACTGTAATTACATGAAATTGCTATCTTAGAGTCACATTGCTGTCTTCTGTCTTCGCTTGCACAGTGCAATAGCATCATGAATCAGCCTCTGCAAAAGGTGTGGCCTCCATATTTTCCCACCGATTCTTTCTTCCTTTAACTTAGGGTGTGCTACTCATGAGCTTGGAACACCCAAACATTTCTATCCACAGCTTTCTGGAACATACTGGTAGTTTCACATTTTTATACTTGAAAAAATTAGTTGAAATCACATCTGAAACATTAAAAAAGTAAGTGTCTCGGCCATAAGTTCTATAGTATAATTTGCGATGAATTTTGGATTCCTATTATACTTATTAACATGGGTTATCCAATAACACCATACTTTATACTGGTAAATAAGAGAATTGAGAAATGGACATTCACCTTTCCTTGGGGTGTGGTACTGATGCTGTTCCAGTAAGAATTTTCTTCTCTGCTTAGGGGAGGTCAGTAGCTTTCATAGAATTACTCTCTGTAGTACTAATCTGATTGTCGCCTTTAATCATCCTGCAATTCTTTTACTTAGCTATCATTGTCTTCCACTATCTAACGACTAGGGTTTATTTCGAATGAGGATGAACAAGAATAGTAACACTGCGAGTGGTCGAAATGGACATTAGATCTGTCAAGGCGGAAGGTAAGTCCGAAAACCGGATTTTTCCGTCTAATCCGTGACGCCTATGGTCACTACTATTAACTCTAAGAAAAGCATGAGCCCTAAATACGGCGTTTAGTAATATTCAGAGAATTAAGATATGGGCTGGAATTATTCCCTAGAATTGGATGGCTTTTCAGTTACACGGAGCAGTAGCTTACTGAAGATTCTTCAAAGATTAGTTTAAAATTGAATTTATTTCTGAATTACCGCTAATTAATTCTTCGAATAGTTCTCTTTGGAATCATCGGTGCTTCATGCTTTTATCTTTATGAAATTAATATGATTTTAAAAAAAATCATTTTTTATTTTCTTATTTAAAACGCCATTCTAATTTGAATATGTATGATAATTACATTTTATATATAACTTCTGCACTTTAAGTTTGATTCCTCGGTCCCAAGTTGAAAAAGAGTTCAAGCAATGACTTTTCATTGTGAGTAAATAATCTTTTGTTATATCAAAATGTCATGGACACATATCAAAAACATACAACATTTTGACGTGGCCAGCTGGAACCACTCGTGAATACGCGTTTTGCGACGATTCATACAACAATCATTCTGAACGATAACAATTCTGAGGAGCAGATGTAGATAACCTATACAAGTGTTTGTAAATCAATAAAAAAGTTTTGTGGTATTACTTGACATACGACATTTAGAAAATACCGTTGAAAAATGCTATCTGACAACTATAAATGAATAAATAATTAAGTAAATAGTAACATAAACGTTTGTGAAAAGAAGGGAATCACATTTTTTCACCCGATTATCGGATATTCAAGTCTTTAATCTATCTGGTGGAAGTAGTTTAACCTGAAATACAAAGACAAAAATAGTATTTTATCATGATATGAATGAAAGTTTCCTGTTATTAAAATAAAATGTCTGTAATTAAATTTAGTGACAAGCGTTTCAAGCAACTAAAAAAAGAAGTTCGATTACAAATTTTGATTAGAGTGTTTATAATTTCATATTTAAATTATTACCGAAGAAGTTGTTTAGCCGTTCTTATGAGGACAACATATCGTCAGACAGTGATAAATGCAACTAGACATTTTCTGACAGCGGAATAAAATATGACTTTAATTTTTAGGCCGATGAAAAAGCAATCACCAAAAATTTTGCAACAATTATTCAGTTGAGTGGCGAAACAAGTTCACTTTCGAAAATTTTTGTGGGCCGGGTGTGCCCGAGTTTATCGTCCTACTTGTTGTAGGCGATGATATTGTTGCAAAACATGTTCAAAATGGTAATTGAAAGTCAATGAGATCAAGGCTGTTTTGGACATCTGGTCTTTTGTGCGTGCTGTGGTAAGTCCAGTGACTAATAAATAATAAATAAAACATTTAGTAGCCATTCCAAAATGAAAAGGAAAGTGTTCGTGACCAAAGTCCGTTTGATTAAAATAGATCGAGTTAATTTATTTTATTAGATGGATCAAATATTTTACATGAAAAGGTGCCTCTCACAATTTCATTCTTTATACTGCGTATCAGATGAAGGACATTTGTTTTTTGTTTCATTCTCCACTTAACTTTTCAAAATATTAATCAAAAATTAATACACCTTTCAACTGTTTAGACGTATGCAGAAATGCTAGTCAGAATGAAAACTACGCAAAGCCTAAAAATAACAGAAATTTTTACTAACGAACTAAGCTTAACGAAGCTTTGATTATTTTCATATTGAATTATTTTACTAAATTTTTGAAATATTTTATATCTGAAAATAATTTGTAAATAAAGTGAAATCTGAAAATAATTTTATTTCATATCCACCTTGTTAAAATGGAATTATTTTACAATAATCTTTTCTCGGGGAAATAAGTGTTCTTTTCGTTATAAATTAGTTTAGCCTAAATAATGTTCTTTCAGTGCGTAAGTTAGGATTCAGAGCACAGCTTCTAGATGTAGCAGCTCTCTAATAATACTGACAGCAGTAGCGAATAACTTTTGTAAATTTCCTCGTAAAATAAATATGTATGGTGAAATTTTTGAACTTTTTTTCAACCTTCTCTCTTCTTTACCTTTCAGCCCTCTTTATCGTTAGCCAATGAGTTGAGGTATACACAGGGTTACCAAACTTCCGGAATTTAGACTCACGTCCGGACTGGTTTCCGGACCTTCAAAATGTCCGGATGCGGCGAGAGAGAAATTTGGTTGCAATAGAGAAAATCTGACGTATTCGAAAAATCTAACTACGAAAAAAAATTTAATTTTTACACTGTTTGCATCCATTATTGATGAAAAAGTGGATAAGCCCACAACCACCGGTGGTTGTGATGAACATCCTTATCCAGGCCCCTGTTCAAACTGAAAATTAAATTTTTTATAGTTTTGTTTTAATCATGTTCTTCATTAATATAATTTTGAATAACCAAACATTAATAAAAACTATATCTTCTTTGCCTTCTGACGTCTGAAAGTTTTTTTTTCACTTCCTCAAACCCTGTGCTATTGTTATGAAGGAAGGCCGTTGGTAGGTAGTTTTTAGAATTTAATACTATACTTTGACCCACACACACGCACCCTGCGTGTCCGGATTTCAGCCATAAAAATTATGGTAACCCTAGCTATACACTTACATCGTTGTTGGGTCTCCATAGGACATTGCTGGAAAATATGAGTCCCACTGACAGTTGCTTGGAGAGTCTTTGTATTTATTGTAATCAAGATGGTCACACTATGAGCTAAAGATTTGGATTAGTTATATTAATGTCCCGTTTCGAAGCAACAAGAGGGCCATATTGGAAAGGACCTCGTAATTTTGAACCGCGGTCAGATAACGAGGACGACACCTTATCTGGCATCTCCTCTCCAAACTTCCCCTCCACACCAGCAGGAGGACGTTTTACACACGATGTCAGATTTAGCGTGCACCAGACCCACAAACATGGCGGATCTTCAGCGGAATCGAGTTTCGAACGTGTAACTCTCTGGACCCGAAGCCGAGACCTGCCGCTAGGCCACCACGGCCTAGTGAGCTAAAGAACCGCTCAACTTAGGAGAGCTTAACTTTTAGAACTGTATCGGGACATAAATCGAATTCCTAGGACTTTATTTGTTTCTTTCCGAAATTTTTTAAGTACTTTATGATGGTATTAAAATCATCTGTGATTATGAATAACTACGATTTCCGAGAGAACCAGTTTAGTATTAACTAGTAGAATATTCTACAATTTCTTTTTGTTCGGAAATGACCAGAAATATCGCTAAATGTCATCCGGAAGATCATGGGAATTCAAACCACCAAGAACGTCAAACATCAGAAAGACGAAGAGATGTTTCTTTCTTTGTAAAATTGCTTCAGATGAATGATCATTAAAGCACTTGATTCAGAGGCATCAGAAAAAAAGAAATTTCTTAAGGCGTGAAGAAAGCGTTTTTTTCCCTTTTTTTTATCAATTGGGATAGACTTCGCACCTAAGTTACACACATTCACTCTTCTCAAGTTATCGGAAGCCGGTGCAGTGTGCTGACAATAACCGTCTTTCGATATCCTCGTAATGATTATACAGGGTGCCCATAAATTATTGTCGGGGTTTCCTTACCTCATAACTTCTGATTAAAGAACATGACGATAAATTACTACATATGACTACATATTCATATAGTGCAACTCAAACAGTTTTTTAATAGCATAAACAAAGTTAAGTAATTTCCACATAGAAGCCTTTTGTGGCACGTAACACATCGAGACTGAACTCAGTTTCCCGCCAAGTGTCGATGGGTTACTTATCGTGCTTTGTTTGTGTTCTTAAAAGACTTTTTGAGTTGCACTTCATGAATTTGAAATAATATTTATCGTCATGTTCTTTAATTTAAAGTTATGAAGTAAGCCGACAATAGTTTATGGGCACCCTATATAACAATAGCATACAAGCATAGTTAATTTCAAATATGACGAGTAGACTGTACGTCGGATAATGAGATGTTATGTAGTGATTGGTGTTGAGATTATTTTTGAAAAGAATTAAATTTAAATCTGTACGTCTGAGGCAAACTACTGTAAGTAACCATTTTAACATTTTACAGGAGAGCCAAAGGAAGTTCCGCAGCGCAATGTATCGCATGATGTATGTGATTTTTTGAGAGCGGTTATTTCCTGTTTTTGTTCGACCTAGAGCTACGACACTGCACCATCCGAAAGTGAAGTCCAGATAATGCAAATACGATAAAGACTTCTAAATCAGCAAAATTGGACTTATGATAATTTACTTCTGAGACTCATAAATACCAGCTGGAGAATCCATATATTTAAAACAATTTTGTAAAAACCTTCAGACAGTTCGCCAGCCACAACCACCAGACCGATTTTGATCATTTTTATTTCATATGGAAGCTTATGACGTCTAGATATGTCATCAATCGTCGTCTGCCCATCACCACATTCCTTTCTTGAAAGATATTGTAAAATATACTGAATATATTAACGGAAATAATGGAGAGATATTGCAAAATAATGCCGAGTTCCTGAGTTCAAAAACTGGACAGATTTCTTCAATATTACGTCACTTCTTTAAAATAACTAACCAATCAGAATGCTCCGCTTTATTTTCGTAAATTTAAAATAGTATTTTTCATTTGTATGCAGTTCTGTTGCATCTCCATATTATAAACAACAATCATCCCCCTTTTTAATTAAATTTAATTTAGTTTTAATAGCAGACGATTTTGTTAAGACATCTTTATAATTTGGTTTTAATAGCAGACAATTTTGTTAAGACATCTCTATAAATATTATTATTTTTTTATTTAATATTTAATTTAGCATCAATACCAAACGATTTTGTTTCTTTTCTAAATTTATTTTGATTAGATTGGCAACAAGAAAATTAGTCCTTGTTAAAAAAACTTTTACGGAATGCAGCGTTGTTAAATGAGAGAATAAAGTTGTTTTTGGAATAAACGTTTTAATTCTGAGATAACTTTTTGTTTTCATCAATAATTTCTACATTTCCTTCAAAATGGCGTGTCAAAAATATTCCAAAATACCTATCGTAGGTGATGGAATTGTTTATTTAGGGCGATATCATTCTGTATCTATGGATCTGAAGACTTTCATGCAGAAATTCGTGAGAAAGTTATACAAAACATTACAACTCGATGGCGCTTATTCAAAGATTTTTGTGCCACGCATAAGCGTTTTATATAATATAGATTTTACAGTTTTAAAGGAAGCTGTTGTCTACAAAGAATATGAAATCTACTATGGTTTTATGGTCTGTACCATTGAACTTCATGCAGTATTTAAAACTGAAAAAAGTAATGGCTGAGAGCCTCGTAGCAGCTAGATACACGGGCAGTGCTGAGCAAAGTGAGTGATGGCCGCGAACCCTCCCAGAGGGCGGAGAGAGCAGGCTAATTCAGTACTAAAAATGAGTTGAATCAACGTGATAATATTTTTACAGCCACTTTTTTTAAACTGTTCTCTAATTCTTAAGAAATAAATAACTGAAAAACTTCACATATCCGATCTTTTTTTTTAGTTTATTCTAGAGGTAGGAAATAAAAAAATTACATCATATAAAAAGCTTTAGAAGAAGGATTTCGCTGGCCTGACGGGCAACATGATTGTCATG
>BGPR01003288.1:129298-142514 GCA_013235015.1 Araneus ventricosus | reverse complement strand
ATAAACCTTCATTCTCCATTATCCTGCGTGTTGGACTGTTTACACATTAGACCTACAGAAAGACTTTTGCAACAATATTATGCTGAAATACATGACAAAGTAGTCTCCCTTCTTTAGATTCTTATTCCTCAGACTTGACCAATACGTGTCATCACGCTACGAAGCTAAGAGGAAAGCTTCACAATTAACCTCCTGGTCTCCCATTAATGCCGATTCCTCTTTGCCATAAATGGTCAGACAAAATTTCAATCTTTGGCAGAACTTCTTTAGATTCGTCTTGAAACCTGCATCTAGTGAATAGAAGCGATCATTTTTGTTATAATCTCACCACGAAGCGATTAACTGAAGTGTGATTTCTTGAGAGAAGGGAATTTTGAATTATCTAAGAAGTAACAGTAGACAAGAAATTTTTCATTCAACGTCATCAATTGACGCCTGCTTTTTGCTGATTAAATTAATCCCTATAATCCAATCTATGAATCCATCAGCCTGTTACGTTATTCTTTCAAGAGGCGAACATTAATCCGATTTCTAATATACGAGGCGTGTTTTTTAAGTAAGGGCCGTTTTGTTGTATACACTAATAGGTGGCGCGCGCGCCGCAACGAGTGCTTGCGTCCTGTCCCAGCATCCCTTGGGAACAACTGTGATCAGTTGCAGCTGTGTAAGTAACCTGTACGGTCTGTTCTGTGTCTATAAAATATTCAAGATTATCGAATCGCTCGCCCCGTGCCAGGTACGGTCAGTGATACGGTTTTTGTCGGCAAGAAACCTGTCTGCTGCAGACATTCACCGGCAGATTTGTGAAGTTTACGGATTTACTTCCATGTGTGAAGGCAAAGTGCGTAAGATCATGGCGTCCGTGTTTTGGGATAGGCAAGGTATTCTGTTGGTCGACTTCATGCAACGCGGAACCACCATAAATGCGGTTGGTTGGTTGGTTTGGGATTTATTGGCGCAAGAGCAAAATTTGGCCGTGCTGCGCCAAACGTACTGTGAAAGTACAGCATATGGTACCATAAATGCGGTAGCCTACGGCCAAACCCTGCGAAAGCTATGCAGAGCGATTCAAAACAAAAGACACGGCATGCTGACAGAGGGAATTTTGCTACTCCATGACAATGCAAGGCCTCACACCGCAGCTCAGACCCGAACTTTATGGACTCTTTTGGCTGGGAAGTTTTGGACCATCCCCCCTACAGCATACCGACCTTGCGACGAGCGATTTTCATCTTTTCCGCCATCTCAAACATCATCTCGGCGGCAACCACTTCAACGATGAAGAAGACGTGAAAACAGCCGTGACCTCTTGGTTATTGGAGCAGGCGGCAAGTTTCTATGAAGAGGGAATTCAAAATCTAGTTTTAAGGTCTGATAAGTGTTTAAACAAGCTTGGCAGCTTTGTTGAAAAATAGAGAAATGTATGTAGAATCTGAAAATAAATTTGGTTTTTGAAAATTTTCTTTCGTTGGGTTTTTATTTTCAAACGGCCGTTATTTGATAAACACGCCTCGTAAGATTCAGAAAAGAGTCATCTACTCAATTTAATGAAAAATTATTTTTAAAAAAACACGTTTATTTTGTATACTCAATTTAATGAAAAATTATTTTCGAAAAACGTGCTTATTTAGTATACTAAAGAGTAGATTATTTTTTTATTTTAAATTATTTACTCTTTAGTCTTCAACTCATTTTTTCTCACTCTCGCAATACCAGGTAGACACGGAATAAAAAGTTAATTAAATTAATTGATTAACTGGTATTTGAGATTTAAAAGTGTATTTTCATCAAAAACACACAAGTGCCGAAACTTTCAAAATTCTATCTCATCAAGGAGTAGTAGGCAGCGGTAGTCTAGTGGTAAAGTCTCGGCTTTGGGGCCGGATGAGTCCAGGTTCGAAACCCGATTCCACTGAAGATCCGTCGTGTATTGTGCCTGCTGCACACTAAATCATACAAAGGGGCCAAACGTCCTCCCCTTTGGTGTGGTTTGGAGAGGGGGTGCCAGCTCAGGCGTCGTCCTTGTCACCTCAGCGCGGTTCAAAATTACGAGGTCCCTCCTAAAATAACCCTCGTGTTGCTTCAAAACAGGACGTTAGAGTAACTAAATTAAACTAAACTCATCAAGAAGCAATTGAAAAATCGTTTGCCAAGTTCCATCTTTGCAAACATGAAAGAAGACTAATTAAATAGAAGTTTTTAGCAAACAGGAAGCTGTTTTGATTTGTTTTCTCATTTACAATATATTTACAAAGCTATTTCGAAATGCATTAAAAATAATATATACACCAGTATCTACAATATTCAAATGTCCACTAGTAGAACAACTCTTTTTTCCACCT
This sequence comes from Araneus ventricosus, assembly GCA_013235015.1. Lineage (NCBI taxonomy): Eukaryota > Metazoa > Arthropoda > Arachnida > Araneae > Araneidae > Araneus > Araneus ventricosus. The sequence continues at coordinate 140,172 of BGPR01003288.1, read as the reverse complement.
TATTTAAGAATTTATTTCCTCCTTGTGAATTAAGGGGACATACGACAGTTAAACCTCGAACATTTTCGAATTTATGAAAAAAAAATTATTTCCCTGTCTTTTCTGAACAATTTAAAACAACTCGCGTTAAAAAATTTCCATAATTATGAAAGTTATGAAGGAAAATGTATCAGCTATTCAATGTAGACATTGGATATGGCCATATCTTTAAAGCGCTATACATCAAAATGTGTTTTTTTTCTATATTGTGCACACGATATATCAAGAACTATAGAATATTTTTACATAAGATATTTACTGAATATTTAGTGTCATATTTTCTACAAATTGAACTACATTTTTGTACATATTTTCTCAAAGTTTTTTTTTTTTTTTTTGGGGGGGTGGGGAGTAAATGATGGAAGCTTTAACGATTTTAACATTTTTATTTTAGTTAATTTATATAGTAGAAATCAGGAATTTAAGTATTAATAAATTGAGGTTCAGTTTTCCAACAGACCATTTGGATTAGTTAGATGCAAATTGCGTTTTGGGTAATATTTTGTAAGTAATCAATGCGCGCAAAGGTGACTATGTCATTTTTCTCTGAAATTATACCCAAATTTATTACTCTCTCCAGGCAATACATATCAATGACTAAGGTTGAAAATGTGTGTACAATAACAAAAGACAAGATGTTTTTTCTAGAAAAAATGAGTTTTGTCGGCTGTTTAGGGATATAAAGTATCAGATTGACAGTTTTCCCCGTGTAGGTTTAGGGCGTATATCATACTTTTTTTGTTCAGAATTCTCTTAAGGTAAACTATGGAATAACTAACTGAAGTATAATTTATCCATATATGTAATCATCATTAGCAGGCGAGTTTTCTGTTTTTAACATGTTATTAGAGTGGTCAGTTTTGGGGTGTTATAGCGGAAACAATCTGAATCACTAATATTCGCTTAACTCAGCAATTTGAGATGAGAGAAAGAGAGAGACGAAGGAAGGTCATCCATTTTCATCGCCTATTCGTAAGAGTCGTCGCGGCACTTTTATTCATAGACCTGCCAGAGGAAAACGGATTGTAGCCGTTACAGAACAACGTTACAGTCGTTTTTCACTCATCGGGGAGTCTGCCTCTCCACTAATTACAACCGATCACAATGCCCTAATCAGAATAGGTATAAGAAACATTGATTGGTCGTTTATTGTAATTTCAAAATGAAGGCAGGTGAATAAATTTTTTCTTGACGAAAATTCACCTGCTTGTAATTTTAATCCTCGATTATCGAGGCAAATGAGTTTACCGACAAAAATGAAAATTTAATTTATATACTCTCAAAAATATATTAATTTCAATGCTAAAGAAGGAAAACTTTGACATGATCCGGAATCCGAAGCTCTTATGCCACAGTTATCCTTATAAACATTTGGGTAAATTCCTGACATTCCTTGATGAACGTCAGCATTCCATAAAATCGATTCTTTAAGACATACTTACGTTTTCTGTGCTTGAGGTGGAAAAATGCAGCAGGCTTTCAGATGCTAATTATTCGACCGAGATTTCTCTCCTTTATCAAAACCTCAGATTTATGGACTAAGACCCTCTAGAGGTTCAATACCTAGGACAAGTATATAGATGCAGCAAATTTTTGGGACCTGTTTTAAAATTGTTTTTGCTTTACGAGTCTTTCTTTTCATATATAAACACACCTTTTTCATCGTTTTTAAAATTCTCACATGTTTTTCGTCTATGTTAAAACACTGTATGTAACATATTTTTTTTGTTCAATAAAGTTTCTAGGAACAGTCATCCAAACTGAACACCGGAGATTTTTATAACCCAGGGTTTTTATCTCAGGGGTGTGTCCTAGTGTAAAGTAAAGTAAACATTTTAAATATTGAGGTTGATACATTCAGGGCATTTTCAAAGCAAACTCTGTTAGACCACTGTTGTATTGTGTGCTATAAGAAATGTTTTTTTTTCCTTCTTCGTTTCCTTGGTCCAAGATTGTCGCTTCTACAAGTGCCTAGGTGCAGAAAGACAGATTTAAGGGTCACTTTATCCCTCAGTGCGAGCGGGAGAGGGTATGAGGTCACTCTAAAATAGCGCCTGGCAACAAGTGTAACCAACCAGGCGTTGTTTTTCCTGTGACGCAGGGCCATGATGTGAAGAGGGGTTAGATCCCTTCACTTGAAAAAAAATTATTTGAGAATCAAGACGCGCTGCTGGATGATTTGAAGAAAGAAAAAATGGTGCCCATACTTCGTCCCGGTGGGAACTGTTCGAATTGCCATTTTGGCTCAGTTTTTGCTCGAAATGAACGTGTTAATTTCCGTTCGTGTAATGTTCCCCATCTAGATTAATTATATTTTGATAAAAATAATGAGCGGACTTGTGTGATGGATAAGATTGAATAGTAAGAGATGTGTCCAAGCCATAGGATATGATTTGACAAAGGAGGAATCCGACCAATTCAGAGCTCGCAGGGACCGTGCAGATTCTTCAAAAGATAAGACCTTTTCCCTTATCACTATATATTTTTCGGCGTATTTTTTGAAGGACAATATAAATCAATTATTAGATCCAATTCTTACCTCTTTTGATAGAAAAAAGGAAACTTGAGGACTATTTTAAAAAAATTCTCGGACTTTTGAGTTCCCAACTTAATTCAATATGTGGTATTTCTACATTACTAGGGGGTTACACCCCCTACTCGCTCCGCTCGTCAGCCCCCAAGAATCACGTTGTGATTCTTTTGGGATCACTACGTGATCCCAGCTCTCTTCGCTCGCTCGCCGTACATTTATGACTGTCTGCTAGTAGAAGGAAATTATAAATACATTAATTGCTAAAAGTAAATTTAAATTATTTGAAATAGCATAAAATTCTAACATTTTTTCAGCAATTACTAATAAGTTAAATCATCAAATTTCTAAAATTAAAATTTGCTAATAGCATATAGATATAAATATATATATATGTAAATGTTTCAAAGAAATTTGAATGCTAAAATGTATAATTATAAAATGTTTACAAATAGAAATTATTTGCATCAATCAGAAATCAGGCATTTAAAACTTCTTGGCACACAAAATTGAATATTTCTTCAACAGTTTCATTCTTCTCAATGAATTATTGCTCAGAAAAACTTTGTCACATGTATACACACTCACTGCAATAATTATTTAGCCAAGAAAGTTATAATTTTTTTTTCTCTGGATAGTTATTTATGCGTTAAAACCTCAGAAAGTTTGAGTTACGAAAGATTATTTAACCCATTTCACAAACTTTTAGCTTAAAAAGCAAAGTTTAACGTGGCAAATGGCTTTAAACATGTTAAGATTCACTATTCAAAATTAAAAATAATAATAAATATTTATTTTTACCTTTTTAAAATTAACAAAATAGCCTTTTTTGGAAATTTTTAAAAATTTCTAAAATTCTTGCTTTTTACACCAAAATTTTAAACATGCTATTTTTCACTGATATTTTGATCAGAAAAGCTTCGCCACATGTATACACACTCACTGCAATAATTATTTAGCCAAGGAAGTTATAACTTTTCTCTCTGGGTAGTTATTTATGTGTTAAAACCTCAGAATTTTTGAGTTACGAAAGATTATTTAACCCATTTCACAAACTTTTAGATTAAAAAGCACAGTTTAACGTGGCAAATAGCTTTAAACATGTTAAGATTCACTATTCAAAATTAAAAACCTTAATAAATATTTACTTTTACCTGTTTAAAATTAACAAAATAGCCTTTTTTGGAAATTTTTAAAAAATTCTAAATTTTTTTCTTTTTACACCAAAATTTTAAAATGCTTTTTTTTCTCTGATATTTTGATCAGAAAAGCTTCGCCACATGTATAAAAGAACAGACTCCCACTAAAGTGCCACAACTATATTCCTGCAGCTCGGCAACTTCGCTCTGTACACAAAAACGCTTCTTTCTATTTTGTTCATTCCGATTGGATCGTATTATGAAAGATTCCTCAATAGTTTCATTAGACCTGTCTTGACGTTTTTGATTTATAATCGAAACCGCCCAAGTTAAACTTATTTTGAAAAATTGTGATGTCCCAGATCAAATCAATCGCTGATTCGCGAATGTAAACAATATAAACTCGCGAGCTGTTGCCAAACGGCGATTAAGAAATTCGACCCTTTTTTGTCGCCACGTAAGAGAATTATATATATAGATGTTCCGGAATGTTGATCAACATTATTTGTTTAAAAAAAAGGGGACCCCTGAAAATCTGTAGTCTAGATATATATATAAGCTCATGTCAATGACTTTTTTTTATATGCACCAATATAAATAGATCTTTTAGTTCTTTTTTAGGAGCATTTTATCGCATTCATGTCTGACATTATTCATTATTCCTTTTTTATATTTATGCATGATATTTTTCTTTTTTTATTTTTTGGTAAAGAGGATATTTAAAATATACACGTGCAAATCAATTTAACAAATACAATTTTTGAATTCACGGAACTACAGTTTTATATATTTAGGTGTTTTAATATATAGTATTATATAATATCAATTATACAATATAACAATATAGGTATATATAGTGTTATATTATGTATAATACCAAGTTAACAATTTATGTGTTTATATCAATTTATCAAGTAAACAACATAATAACCACAAATTTAGAGATTGCAGAAGCTTAGTTACCCTTTGTGTAGCCAGGATTTATTATACGGTTGGTGAGTGATGCATGTTTCCATAGGTTTCTAACGTTACGATGTCAAAGGAAAACAGAATCTTGTGTTTATTAAAATGCCAATTTCATAATCCTGTTTTGGGCTATTCTAAAGCATTTTATGAAATCCCAAAAATGTTTTTGAATAGTGGTTTTCTATCTTTTAGTACAGAGGCAATATTTTTAATATCAGATAAAATAGCGCCCTCGTCCGAAGGATTTATTTAAAAAATTAATGTCAGATTACAGCTTGCATTAAATACGCAGAGAGATCTAGTTATTTCTTAAGGACAGCATTCTGTCTTTTTAGCAGAAGAATTATCTTTTTTCTTATTTTAGTTTGAAAATTTTTCTTTCGCAATTTTCGTAATTATTTCATGATGAAATTTTGCGTCACTTAATATCTTTTCGTATAGCTTTTGAAATTTATGCTCCAAAATTCAAGAATACCTCTCTCAGAATTTGCAGTAGTCTGTGTGTGGTATTTTTTTAGGGGGGGGGGGGAACTTGAAAATAAGGTTTTCCAGGGACTTCGATGTTTCGAATTTTTCTCAACATTTATTGAAGAAAGACTAGGCGCGTCTTTCTCTAAATTCATTCTTCAAATTTCCTCTAAAGCTTATTTTATTAACTGTATAAAAATTACAAAGCAGCTAAATTTATTTCTTTCCAAATATTACTTCCTTCACACAGTACACTAAAAAATTGAATCTCTGGGAACTAATTTCCGTTTTTATTTTAATGATATAACAGACAATTAAACAATTTTCTTCATTATGTTACATAAGCAATAAAATATCGAATAAATCATACTGTAGAATAACAAGTACAATATAATGGGAGAAAATATAAAAGATAATGAGATGTAATATAACAAAATGAAGAATGAATTTTGAGAGTTTCATATACATTGATATGGATCATTTAACGCAAAAACAAATAATTTGAAAATAACATCAATTTCTCATTAGATTTACAATGAAAGCAGAAAAATCAATTGCCAAAAAGCGAATTATCGATAGCAACATGAATCAGAAATTCGTAATATGCCTTTTAATGAGAAAAATTATGCATTTTCTTTCAAAAAAATGTTGTGTGGACGGATTTTTTTCTCGTAATGCTACAGATTGCCTCTTACTCACCTCGGAAGACTTTAATGACCTCTAAAAGTGCCCCAGGACCTAATTATGTTAGCTTGAAGAAAAATAGCTTTAATAAAAACCTCTGATCAATAAATACAATTGAGCTGATTTATCTGCAAACCTACATTTTCTTCCGAAGAAAAATTTAAATTAGTAAAGGAAAGCTTTTTAAAAATAAAAGCATCATTATAGGGAATTGATATTTCCCTGAAAGGAAGAGATATTCCATAAAATTCGCTTGACAATTCAAGCATCTGGTCGTATGTATTAATATAGCAGAATGAAGTAATTGAAGCATATTGATTTGAAAGAAGTCGTCGTTCTGTAGGGAATTGGTAGACGTCAAAATACACAGCTTCTTGACTTCGGAATTTAATATATCGCACTTTTAATATGCATTTATATATAAATTTATTATCATATTGTAAAAGATAAATCTCTGAATTTCGATAAATCATGCATTAATGCATGTATTCGTGTTTTATTTCGGATGCGATAAATTTCGATATTTCGGATGCGTTTCAATGGAAATCTAATTAAATGAATCGAAATTAGAGAATTTTATTTTGATTAAGTTCCTTTATCTATAAAACATATTTCATTTTGACATTTTCATTCTGCGTGACATATAACTCGATAGATTAAATGAATAATTTCTAGTGAAATCTGTGACGCTAAATATGTGAAATCATTTAATAAATTCCGCAAATGAATTTGCTTCTATATAGCGTTTTCAAACTTTTATCCAACGTATTTTGTGACATTAAAGGGGAAAAAGTTAGAATTTTTCGATGTCTTTTCACACTTGTTATTTCTCCTTTCAACACTTTCCTACCTAACAAATTATTTCTAAGAATTTAGTACCGATTCCTTATTCAAATTTATACCGCACAAAATTTATCTTTGAATTATCATGGAATTAATTCATTATAATTTATTTAACTTATAACTTAAGTTTAAATTCGAAATTCGAAAAATTTATTCGAACCCGCGAGTAGGGCGGCGAGAGCGGCTAGCTCCCACTTTGCTCAGCACTGACCTTGCCACCTGGCTGCTTCGCGGTTCTCAGCCACTACTTTTTTCAGTTTTAAATACTGCATGAAGATCAGTGGAAAAGACCATAAAACCACAGTAGATTTCATATTCTTTGTGAAAACAAATTCCTTTAAAATTGTAAAATATTTCAATAATCCTCATCTAGTTGTAATGTTTTATATAAAGTTTTCACGAATTTCTTCATGAAAGTCTTCAGATCCATAAATACAGAATGATATCTCCCTAAATAAACAGTTTCCATCAACTTAAATAGGTATTTTACAATATTTTTGACACGCCATTTTGATTCAACTGTTGGGATCTATATATTTAAAATAATATGGTAAAACTTTCAGACAGTTAGCCAGCTCCAACCACTCGACGGATTTCGACAAAATTATTTTCATTTGAAAGGTTATGACGTCTAGATATGTCATCAAGGGTCGTATGCCCCCACCACCCTCCATTTTTGAACGAAATCGGAAAAACACTTCTCCTCTGTACATTGTGTATGGGTAAGCACTGTAGAAATTCCCCAGCCCCAACCTCCCCCCGGCTTTCGAAATTTTTTTTCATTTGAAAGGTTATGTCATCTAGATATGTCATCAAAGATCGTCTGCCCCCACTACCCTCCATTTTCGAACGAAATCGGGAAAAACACTTCTCTTCTGTACATTGTATATGGCTAAGCACTGTAGAAATTCCCCAGCCCCAACCACCCCACGGCTTTCGACATTTTTTTTCATTCGAAAGGTTATGATGTGTAGATATGTCATCAAGGGTCATCTTTACCCCACTACCCCCATTTTCGAACGAAATTGAAGAAACATATGGAGAATGTATGGTGGATATACGTTTTTCGATTTCGTTCCAAAATGGGGTGGTGAGGGTAAACGACCCTTGATGACATATCTACACATCATAATCTTTCGAATGAAAAAATAATTGTCGAAATCCGTCAGGTGGTTGGAGCTGGGGGATTTCTGCTAGGTTTACCCATAGACAATGTACATAGGAGAAGTGGTTTTTCGATTTCGCTCAAAAATGGGGGGAGGCGACCCTTGGTAACATATGTAGACCTCATAACCTTTCAAATCAAAAAGAATTGTCGAAATAGGTTGAGTGGTTGGGGCTGGTGGAATTGGTGAAGGTTCCTACCAAATTATTAAACCTTGTAGAAATTCCCCAGTCCCAACCAACAGACGGATTTCGACATTCATTTTTCATTCGAAAGGTTATGATGTCTAAATATGTCATGAAAGGTTGCCTTCTCCACACCATCCGCCATTTTCGAGCGAAATCAAGAAAACCGATAGAGAATGTAATGTGGCGAAGTGTTTTTTGGATTTAGTTCAAAAATGGGGGGTTGTGGGGACAAACGATCCTTGATGACATATATAGACGTCATAACCTTTCGAATGAAAAAACTAATTGTCGAAATCCGTCAGGTGGTTGGAGCTGGGGGGATTTCTGCTAGGTTTACCCATAGACAATGTACATAGGAGAAGTGGTTTTTCGATTTCTTTCAAAAATGAGGGAGGCGACCCTTGGCAACATATGTAGACCTCATAACCTTTCAAATCAAAAAGAATTGTCGAAATAGGTTGAGTGGTTGGGGCTGGTGGAATTGGTGAAGGTTCCTACCAAATTATTAAACCTTGTAGAAATTCCTCAGTCCCAACCAACAGACGGATTTCGACAGTTCTTTTTTCATTCGAAAGGTTATGATGTCTAAATATGTCATGAAAGGTTGCCTTCTCCACACCATCCGCCATTTTCGAACGAAATCGAAAAAACCGATAGAGAATGTAATGTGGCGAAGTGTTTTTTGGATTTAGTTCAAAAATGGTGGGTTGTGGGGGCAAACGATCCTTGATGACATATACAGACGTCATAACCTTTCAAATGAAAACAAAATTGTCGAAATAGGTCGAGTGGTTGAGGCTGGCGAACTCGGTGAAGTTTTTTTTACCAAATTATTTTAATTATCTTCATTATATAAATACATTTTTTTATAATGACAAAATATAAAAGCAATTAAAAGGCAGTCAAATAAAAAGCAGTACTCGAATATGAAAGTTAAGAATTTAAAAATTTAATCAACTTGTTTTGTCTCTCATTGCACTTCTCAACTCTAATTTTTCATCACAAGGATGAGCGGATGGGTGTCGAGGTGCATGCTGAAGAAGATGAAGCGAAGAAAATCATATTTTAATTAACTTTCGGTCTTTTCCATCCACTTTGAATTCATTCTGTCCCACGCTTCATTCCTGGCACAACCCCAAAAGACAGTCGGATGAATACGAAATTAATTTAATTTAATAAGAAATTAAGAAATCACAAATGGTATAAAAGTTAATTTAATAAATCGCTTCCGAATCTTATTTGTTGCGTACTTTTCCAAATGATCTGCGAAATGAAAAAAGTATTGGGCTTTAATCTTTATTCAAAAAATTATCTTTAGGGATATTTCTCTTATCCTATTGAAGAATATTTTTTTTGCGTAAAAAGATGACATCTTTTTTCCGCTTAAACTATAAACATTTTATTCCAATCATTTTTTTACCATTACCTGAAAATAACAGGACTTCGCATCATATCGTGATATATTATTTCTCATATGACTAAATTACTAAATGCATTGCAAGATGTAACTATTTTCAGGAGTGAAAGTTTGATCAGTAACCTTAGATTCATACAGATTGTGAGAGAGTATGGGAAGATCTAGTAATGCATGTGAAACATTACTAAATTGTTGAATGTTATTTAAAGTCATAACACCGATCGTTAGAATTTAGACAGAGATCTTTTAAAGTATAATTCGACTGGACTTGTATGTGACCTGACCGAACAACCGGAGGTAAGATTTATATTCTCTGATTATTCACCCCAGACATGATTGACGAGGGAGTCCACATGCCAGTGAGGGGGCTCATGTGCCATTATATTGCCTCGGGGCTCGTCTCGGCTGACGGTTGCTCAATATTTAGCCTATTCACATGAAAATGAATTACGAAAAACGGTCTCTTTTACTGAAATAGAAATTTGCTACCGATAAAATCTTCAACCAACTTACCAACTTCACATGATCTTGAATTTCAATTACTTAAAATTTCTTCTAAAATAATAAATGTAATTATTTTTGTATTCCTATTCTTTCCTTGAGCTGTGTTTCAATAATGTGAAGCTTTTTTTCCGGTTGTATCTCTTAACTTTTTGTTATTTGTATAAACATTCGTTCAGGTGAGGACTTTTTAACCCTATGAACCCTATCCCGCCTCAAACCACCCATTCGACAGAGGCCGGACGCAGGCGACTTGGGGCGCGTGAGTGAAATTTACGGGATAAAAATGGTTCCTTTCTTTGGCGACAATTAATCGCCCAAACTTGGGTGTAGTCCTCCTGGAATTTCTGTGAAGGAAGGAAGGATTTCATTCTGTTTCCGAGAACGAACATTTATTTCAGTTTTTGAGGTACTGGAATTCTCACTCTAGCCGGGTTCAGAGAGTTAAACTGTTCTTGTCTATGCTGAAATAGTAATAATAGTAGTCTTGTAGACAGTAAACCTCACGTCCCAAAAAAATCTAAGCTTTGTTCTTCAGTGCATTCTTTCAAGATTCAACTATTTCCTTTTTCGAACACGAATTATTTACACAAGTCTCTGCTTTTATCAGTCTTCACAAAATTTCAATTAAATGTCTGCTTTTATCGGCCTTCACAAAATTTCAATTAAATGTCTGCTTTTATCGGTCTTCACAAAATTTCAATTAAATGTCTGCTTTTATCGGTCTTCACAAAATTTCAATTAAATGTCTGCTTTTATCGGTCTTCACAAAATTTCAATGAAATGTCTGCTTTTATCGGTCTTCACAAAATTTCAATTAACTGTCTGCTTTTATCGGTCTTCACAAAATTTCAATTAAATGTCTGTTTTATCGGTCTTGACAGAATTTCAATGAAATGTCTGCTTTTATCGGTCTTCACAAAATTTCAATTAA
>BGPR01003288.1:111361-128640 GCA_013235015.1 Araneus ventricosus | reverse complement strand
ACCAACAAACCATATTCGAAGAATATGGCTCTTGTGCCATTAAAAATTAAACAACCAACAAACCAAATTCGAAGAAAATGGAACAATGTGTTCGGTCGTGACGAACAAATTTACAAACAAACAGAATATATGTCAAACGGTGAAGATAAAATAAGACTTATCTTCATTCGTTCAAATAGATTTTTAAAAATTGCTGGCACATCTTTTCCGTCTTCCTGACCTTCCAGCATTAAGAATTAAAAAATATTGAAAAAATCACAGTAGTTTAAAACAAAGCATGAATATTTTACAGTCAATTTCCAATAAATATAATCATTTTCGATTTTCAGTCATAAATACCTCATTTGCTAGTTTTATTATCATACAAAAGACAATACAATAATTCTTCATATATATTTGAGGAACAGAAGTTTTGCTTTTGTCTGAAAGAAGCCAGTAATGAAGGTTTATTTAGAAGGCTAGATTTAGACAAAGGGTTTTTCAAGTGATTATGCATGTACGAATATTTTTGTGACTGAAAAAAAGACTTCTGATCAGAATTTTTTTTTATAAAAATCCAGTTTGTTAGCCCAGGTAGGGTCACAGATAGAAAACTGAAAATAAGGAGAAAAAATTAGTTTTATAACATAAGTTCTATATAAAAATATAGTTTTAATAATAATGTAAATAAAAAGTATATAGTTTTTGTAGTTTTTATTATTTTCTAACTAATATTTGTAATCTGCATGAAATTTAATTTATAATCGATCTTATTGCTTCTTTCCATTAAGTGCGAGTCTGGTGTATGGATCTTAGCTTCGGGACTGATAATTACGGATTTGCTACTCGATTATGACGACATTTTTATGAACCCTGTGCACGAAAAATATCTGTTGGGTGAACGAGACATAACTCGCCCTGACATTAGTGCGATATAGAAGTTTGGAATATGGGTTTCACCTCAGGGGTCACTGTATCATATAATCGTGGTTTTAAATTAGACCCATCTGCAAGTTACTAATATAATAGCCCAGATCCTCCGGCAACGCTGTGACGTCACCAACAATAAGACTCGCGTCATAGCATTGCAAGACGTTAAACAGCATTATTTCATTATTAGAGAACCTAAATTTCAGTAATTTTAAATTTAAAAGAGTAATTGTAATTCAAATTTCAAATTTAATACCTCTAAAATCGTGAAATAAACTTTTCTATTGATTGATATAAAATTTATCTCGCTATGATAAATGGCTCCCGAGAAATTTTGAACTATATTAATCATATATTTCAAATTAATTTCCGTTTTTTCAATAGAAAGTAGTAAATTACGTCAGTGGCATATCATGCACATGATATAGTTTGGACGCCAAATTGTATCTGAATGCAATCGCGGCGATGTTGTTTCCTTGCCAAGAATTAAATCAGCCACCAGTGACGTGAATATGCCATTCGTTCTCAACCGCCGCCAGTTCCCGTTAATTCCAGCTTATACGATGACTATCAACAAATCGCAGGGGCAAACTTACGATCATGTTGGAATTTACCTCGATGAGCATGTCTTTTCATATGGACAGCTCTATGTTGCAATTTCAAGGTCTAGGATTCCCAGTCACATTAAAATTTACACAAAGACACCTGAAATACAAGGAAAATTATTAAACAACCAAAAATACTTCACACTGAATGTTGTTCGCCAAGAGGTTTTTTGAATAAAGAAATATTTAAATAATATGTAAATAAAAAAAATATTTCCTGTCATAAAACATATGTTTATTTTATTTGTTTTCAATCAATGCTAAACATTTCTCTCGCATATATATCTATTTCAACACGTCAAATTTGAAGGGAAATCTCTCGAGTGAAGAGGCAATTTGCACCCGTCAAACCATGACGGGTGATTTTCTAGTTTTATATAAGAAGCAACAAAACATATCACTCTGTATCTCTTTCTATATTATCGGAATATAAATGTAGAATTTGCATAATATGAAATATTAAAAGTCCATATTTAAAGTTCATATATTAAATATACGGATTATGACGAATCATTTCTTTCTCTTGCACTATTGTTGTTATCAAATATTGGTTGCTTATTATTAAAAAGTGACTTTGCATTCGAGAAATTTCTAGAAATACGGCTTGAAAATAGACTTTATAACATTTTAGATGTGAACTGAAATAAGGCCTTTGCTTCAAAATATTTAAAAATAATTATATTTTTTGACAAAAATATTGAAAACTGGATCTTTAAAATTATCTCCTCATGCATAAGGAAAGAAAAAATCGACGTTCTAGAATCGAGACTTTTCTAAGAGTTAAAAATTTTAAAATAAATATTCAGGATCCATTTCTCTAGACGCTTTTTTAAGTATCTCTGTCCTTTAGAAATTCAACTTTAACCATTTCTATTTCGGAGTAAGTGAACTGAAATGAGAAACATAAAAAATCGAGGGGGGGAATGTCATTTTTTTTTTCTTTTTCTTAACTCTCCACTTCACTGCATGTTCCGCACATTCCAGAAATATACTGAAGAAGTGACATTAAAGTTTAAGATGTTCGAAAAAGAAATCTTCCATTTATTGAAGGGAAAAAAGTGAACATCTCCATTCAGAGTAGATGGAAGGTTTTATTCAGAAGTAAGCAATTGGAGGGATCTTCAACTGCCAAAAGATCTTTCAAACGAGCTTCGGATTATATGTCTACGCCCACCCCCTTTGGAAAGAAAAGAAATCTAAATCAAGCGTTCTGGAGTGAAGTTTCGAAATCCGAGTAGAAAATATTCATCTCAATCCAAAAGAGGCGGATTCCTTACGGTGACGTCATTTCTCTCCGATTACGATAAACGGTTTCTTCATCGCGTGTTCAACTTCAACCTGGAAAAAGATATACATGAAGTTTAGAGTGAAGTCCTCTCTATTTTTCTCGTTTCTATCGAAAACGGTCTTTGTGGGTGCGATCCTTTCTTCTTTTTTTTCTTCCAATGACATCTAGAGTTCGTAGTTGTCCACGGAAGTTTAGGACATCCAATTTTCGAGAGACATTCTGTAAGTCCGGTAAAGTTTCGAAGGAGAGGTTTATTTTCTTCGTGTATGAAAAAGTATTTGAAAGAAGTAATGGGAACTCTTAAAATTTCTGGAGTGAAAAGAGATTGAAACCCAGAGTAAACCGACTGGTTTGTTCTGATTTCAAAGAAAACACTGCCCATTTGAAAATGAAAGGGAAAAAATGAAAGAAAGAATTTTTTTCTTAATTTTTGGTTTGGAACAGTTTGAAATTACTGTTTATTATCATCACTTTGCTTTTTTTATGTCCTTTCATGAGTGAAATTAAAGAAATTAGACTTAGTTTATAATTCATCCCGTGGCGATAATTATGGCAATTAATTGAAAGCGTTTTATGGAAACCTTTGTATTAAAGTAAGAAAGTGTAAATGTTAAAAAAATGAAAAAATACCGTGCGAATATGTTTGAGTCTTGGAACTTTAAGATATGTTGTTATTTATTTATCGAATACTTATTCAATGAGTTTATACATTTAAATCAATCAATGAGTTTATACATTTAAATCAATCAATGAGCTTATATAATTCATCATTCCCCCAATTTTCTACGTAATGAAACTGTTGCATCTATTAATTTTATGAAAAAAACCAAGAAATAACGAAAACAATGAACTTTCGCTTTTTCACTTTTTAGCCTTTGAATTTTTCTAAAACTATTACTAATTATTGCAATTGTTTTCTGATTTTAAATTAGAGGCCAAGAAATATACGGCTAAAACATTAGCCTTCAATAACTAAATTAACGAAACTTCATTTGAAAAAGAATAACCATTCTCAAAATATAGAAAATTTCATGATTTTCAAATCCTGAATTCGAATTAATTTGCATGAAATCTCGCTACCCTATCCAAAGTAAGGAAAAGGCATCTTGTGACAATCACATTTTGTCTCGCCCTCTTGCCGGTGGATGGCGCTGCAAGGACCTTTCGCAATGAGAATCGGATAGAAAGAGTGGCTTGACTGTTCGTGCGAGAAGGTGCCTTTCCCTCTCACGGGGACGGACAAATCTCGCCATGCTTAGCGAGTTTTATAATGTAATGTAATCTTAGTTAATCCAGAATAATTCTATGTGGTAGACGTATGAACAATAAATCTAACTTAATTCCACTATGGCCTAGCTTTATTTTAATCGTACTTTTCACATCCTGTGAGCTAGCCGGAAATGACGGTTGAAATCTACCATTCTTTGGAAAGAAATTAAATGAAATCAATCAGATTGATATCAGCGTTTCTCTCCTTCTAGATTAAACTATTTCTCAAAAAATCTTGAAAACGGATTGACTTGTCAGAAAATTCATCTCGATTAGCTTTAAATTTGGTTCAATGCTTTCGATTACACTTTTCTAAACAACTTTTAGGATGCTGTAGTCACCATTATAGTTAATAAGCGAATTTTTCATTTTGTTTCTAGGCCAGCATTTTGATTACATAATTATTTAAGCTATACCAACTAAGCGTCTTGTTCTAGTTTCTTTCATTTCTTTTTAACACGATTAAACATAATTAGCAGATTGAACGGTTATATTTTATCTTCCAGAGGAGACCCGTGGAAGTTTGAAGTGGGAGGTGTCTGCTCAGCTGTCGTCCTCGTCATGTGACCGCGGTTCAAAATTAGGTCCGTCTCAAAATATATCTTAATGTTGCTTCAAAACCTGGATGTCAATATCATTAAACTTTTTTTATTTCCAATGGCAAGGCAAAAAGGTTACAAAACAACATGTAACAAAAACAGAAGACCGAAATCATTGCCCCAAGAGCACTCTCGCTTCCCAATATCTCGACACCTCCGTAAGTCCGGAAGTCATTGCCCCAAGAGCACTCTCGCTTCCCAATATCTCGACACCTCCGTAAGTCCTTGAAGAGCCCCACATCGGAGCAGGTGGTCCCTTTCCATTAAACAACAACGGTGGTGCAACGTAGATCTACCTCCTCGTGGTACACCCTGGGCAACGTCCCCGACGGCTAAGTGATCTACAATTCCGGCATGCGATCTCCTTTATAGGTACCGCCTTTGATGGTGAAGTGGTGGCCATGCGTATAGCATATCACTACACTAAATCAATTAATAATTAAAATAATTAAAAATAATCTAGAGGAGTCCACACCTATTTTCTTATACCTGACATAATGTATTGATTCGATGTTAACAAATTCGTTTATTTCACTGCATTATATTATTATGTTTCATTCATCTATGAAACTTTCCCCACATGCGCTTAAATGCAATGCTAACTTAAAAATTATTGAAGCCAAAACGTTAAGTCGACGCGAGATTTGTTGTGCAAATGACAGTGAAATGTACCTAGTTTTTGCATTTTTCGAGAATGGTACGAAGCATTATATCAAAGTAAGAATGCGACTGGCGAAATGTGTTGGTTTGCTTTAATTGTGGCTTTCAATAATGCATAAAAACGCCTTTTACACTCATTTACCTCCTTTCATGTATGTAAATTTCCTATTTATAATAATAAAATTTTTTAATCATAATTTTCTGCAATTTCTCACGTGATATGGGTTTGAAATTGCGCGCAATTGTGCGCTCCCGATGATAAAAATAATGTTTAAATAAATTCCAGAGCTTAATTATCGATTAAACGATTAATTTTAATTAAAATTTGATTCAATGTAGGAGGCGGCATCTGGTAGTGAATATGAGAACAAAATGATAACAAGGTTCTATAATCTTTATGTTAATGAATTGTGAGAAATTCTAACAATATTCAAGACAACATTATTCTTAAAATATTCGTATCTTAAGACGAGAAAATAAAAAAAAATATTCAGGAAACATGCCTTTATTTACTGAAAAGTAGAAACATATTGCTACAAAGCTATAAAGTTGTTTCCCTGAGATGCGAATCTTGGCGACAAATTTGGCGATCTTGGCGATCATTTTGGCGACTTTGGCGACAAAAGGAATTTTCTAGAAGGACCTCGAACTTTCAACCAATTTCTATCTTCATGAACTTTCTGGAGATTACGTCACTTCCTACGTAATGAAGTCACTTCCTGTTGAAAAAGCATAAAAGAAAGCTCTCAAGCCAAGAACAGTTAGTTGGATTTTGATCAGCAAGCGAGCTGGTGAGCTATAAGAAACTCTCGAGTGATGAGTTGATATTTATCGGTAATCTGAGTTGTGGAGTTTTACAAGTGCTGTTTTGATACTTGTGCTACATTTCTTTTCCTAGAATATTTGTAAAATAAAGAGCTTCATTTTTTAAATCCTGCTTATTGGATTGTATTCACCACACCCACAAGACAAATTTGTTACAATATTTTTTTATCAAATTCTTAAGATCATAAAAGTGCAATGCCATGAAAACAATAAGATGAAAAAATTGAATCCTATTAAATGATACAAAAAATTACAAAGAATGTTTCAAAGGAAAAAGCAAATTACAAATCTTTCATTCAAAATTAAGATATATTATTAATCGTTCATTAAAAATTAAGGCTAATTACATTATTAATTTACTTGGAATACAGCGAGTCACGGCTTTAGGAATCTTTCTGGGCCTCCAAATGTTTGGTAAAAATATTATTTTTGGCATTTTAGTGAATTAATAGAAGCAGTATTTATAAAATATTTCTTTTATTTTATTTCTTTAACTCTCTAGTTATAATACTTCGAAATTTTCAACATTATTCCACTATGGGAAAATCTTTTTTCTTCTTACTCTGTTTGTGAAGCATTTGAATAAATGAACGCAACTTGTTTCTCGAATGGACTTATAATTCACCCTTTTTAATCTAACTTTCCCCTTATCAAGAAATTTTTCTTCTGCAAATCATAAAGAGGTTTCAGGATATGGTATATATATTCAAAACGAGGCCGCGGTGACTTAGTGGCCTGGGAGCCGGATCGTTCCATGTTCGAAACCCTATATCACTGAAGATCCGTCGTGTATTGGACCTGTTGCGGGTTAAATCATACGTAGGGTGTCCAATGTCCTCCGGCTGGTGTGGTGTGGAAGTCGAGAGAGGGGGTGTCAGTTCAGATGCCGTCCTCATCATCTGACCCCAGTTCAAAATTACGAGGTCCTTCCGAAAACAGCCCTCGTGTTGCTTCAAGACGGGACGTTAATATAACTATGTTGCCGGCAAAGTTTGAAATCCGGCATTCTATAGAATGCGCAGGCATTGTATATAATGCCTAAAACTAGCCGGCAATGTATGAAACGATGATTTATATTTCACACATTTCCTAGGCATTCTATAGAATGCCAAATGACAAACCGGCAAAGTATGAAATAAATCGCCGATTTGATTATATAAGAAATAAAGTTAAGTGCAATTGAAAATTAATTATTTGCTTCCTTGATGTAGTAAGTAGATTCACAATTTATTTTGTTTTCTTTAATAAGAAAGGCATAAACTTTGATATGAAAACTTTCATTTTGCTTTACATATTTTGAATAAAAGATTTTTTAATGGTACTCTTTTATTACTTTTTTCTAAATAACATTTGTATTTTTTAGGAATGCACGCCTTTTAAATAATAGTCTTATTATGAACTTTTTTCATACTTTGCCTAAAGAGCAATTGTCATTCTATAGAATGCCTAGGTATTATATACAATACCTAGGAAAAGTATATAATAAATCTCATACTTCATACTTTGCCTAAAAACGTCCGGCATTCTATAAAATGCCTAGGTATTCTATAGAATGCCGGCATTTCATACATTGCCGGTAACAACTACACTATACATAATCAATAAAGTATGATAGGTTAATTTAGATGAAACGTATGCAGTTTAATTTTAGTTGAAATGTCTACAAGCCTGAAACTTTAATAGCTTAGATTTGACGCAAGGATTCGTAGTGTTTTCCATGTACAACCATGCTAAAATTTTTATTCCTTTTCTTGGAAAGCTACCAAATGCATGCATGAAAAGTTTAATATTCTGAAATACTTTTCTTGTTGGAAAATATAAGTCAGTCTGGTGCATCATTGAGCAGATTCCCCAGAACGCAATTTCTACATCAGGAAAAGGAACAAAGAAAAAAAAGATGTGTATTTGGCAGAGTCGGCGGAATGCTTCAAAATCTGCAGAAGATGGATTTCCTGCCGTTCGAAAAAAAAAATTCGAAGCGAATGATAGGAGGGAAAAAAACTTTCAAAAGTTCTCCGCTTTTCATCTTCACACGTCACAGAGTTTCTTGGTTTGTGTGAAGAGAAGAAAAAGTTCGCTGCAAAATCTTCTTGTTTGTCTTCTAAATATTTTCGTGAATAAATGTTGTTCCGAATTTTCGAAGTTCCTAGCGGTCGTATAGGATGAACAGCAGAAACAAAAACAGAGTTACGTTCATGGAGTGGAATTAGAGTGTAAACATGCATGAAAACGGATTTAGATCCCAAAATTTCTATACGTGCAAGCTTTTGTAAAAGAAAACCATCTCATCCATCATTTTTTTTAAAAAAACCGGGCTATTAAGGATTAAACGTATCAAGTGATTTTTGCCCTTTAAATTAATTACCACTTTTACTATTAAAGATTTAAGTATCAAAATTTTTGTTAATCGGCGCACGGTTCAGACACTTAGATTTTTAAGAAATTTTTAAACAGCATATTTAAGGATCCTACATATCAGGGAATGAGGTCGCTGCTTATTGGCTCTCAGCGTCACGTGACTTGGCTTGCTTCTAAATGACGTCGTGAAACTAAACAGTAGTTACCAATGCTGAATGTTCGTCTTTTATTTGTTTTATTCTGAAAATATTTCCATCGTTTTCAAGAGAAACATGCAAATCATCATAATTAGAAGCTGGTTTTGATTTTTCCATGTAGTGATAGCAGGAGACAAAATAATAGTTAAAATCCCGCCTAAGCGCTGTGCTGTGACATCATGAAGAAGCAATCTAAATCACGTGACGCCGAGAGCCATTGAGAAGCGACCTCATTCCCTACTATGTAGGATCCGTAAATATGCGCTTAAACAGTTCAGTCACCAGAGGGCACTACACAGATCCTGATAGCCAACAGAGGGCACCACCTGCAAGAATTCCTCTTAAGATGGAGATGGAACTGTTGCGGGCCAAAAGAATCTACCCCGCCGCTTGGTGATGTGACTGTGACACTTGTGATCATTTGCTTTGTTGGAGAACAAAGCCACCCCACAGATATCATCCTGTAGTGCACCGTGCTACACCATCTTACTCTGATATATATAAGCCAATATCCACCTCCGGACAATGGGAATTCTTTTTGTCTAGTGGTTAAGATTTTCGGCTCGGAACCCAAAGGTTTCCGGTTCTATCCCGCCGATAAAGTGGTGACTCGCGGACACAGAACACGCAACAACAACTTTCAGTCCCACTACTAGTCCTACATCAATTCCATCTTCTGCTACATTCGGCAGATGGCAGCACCACAAATTACATCAATTTCATCTTCTGCTACATTCGGCAGATGGCAGCACTACAACTCCTACAACAACGCAGCTCTCCCAATTCAAAGTCTATGACACATTTCATAGCACAAAGCCTGTGACACATTTCGCAACACAAAGTCTGTGACACATTTCACAGCACAAAGCCTGTGACACATTTCACAGCACAAAGTCTATGACGCATTTTCATAGCACAAAGCCTGTACGTATCTGCGTGCCAACCATCTGCGCATATGCACGCAGCACATCGCTTCCTTGATATTCAGATAATATCAAACAAGCTTGCTCCTGTAGCGCACCGTGCTACACCATCTTACTCTGATGTATATAAGCCAATATCAACCACCGGACATTGGGAATTCCTTTTGTCTAGTGGTTAAGATGTTCGGGTCGGAACCCAATGGTCTCCGGTTCTACCCCGCAGATAAAATCCTTTAAATCATAAGTAGACGAAAATTTAAAAGATCCTTTTAAAATGGGTTTTCAACGAAGAAGCATGAAGTACTTTCGCCGCTTTTCCAGACCTTTCAACAGCCTGTGGTATTAATTATTTTTTCTCGCCACATCAGCTGTAAATATAAGCTTCACATACTGCGTTATATAATAGGATAGAAAATTAAAACAATCTGTCGAGCAATTACAGGAGCCATCAATAATATGCGCTATGCGTGAGACTCTATTCGCTCTGTTGCATAGCATTTGTAGTACCAGCCCAAAAAGTGAAAGGACTACTAGTAGAGAATCTTTAGTACCCATGGTTAATGTAACGCTACAATTATTTAATTATTTTTTTAAGGCTTCCAGTCCAAGTCATACCACTTGGAATCATGACTTTCATTATTTTTTTGTTCGGCATCTAAACCTGCCTCTGATACCAAATGGAAATCATTACAGTCTTCGCATTTTTCTCTTTACAAATATATTTCTTATTCTTACCAATAGATGGCTGCACTATCGATTTTATCTATTCAAAAATTGCCTTTTTGAACTTCACTTCAATCAGCGAAAAATCTCAAAATAAAAAATAATTTTAACAAAATTTAAATGAATTTACATGTACAATTCCATTCTTACTATTTTTAAATATGTTAAAATATTTTATTTCAGCTGTTTTTTTTAAAAATATAAAAAAATATGTTCCTTTTTTCGTGGGTTTTGTTTTTCTTTCTTAATTTGCTTCTTTATGAACTTTCATCTACGCACAAAATGAGTACATTTTTAAAATTTCGGAATTTTAGAATGAATAATTCTATGCTTCGGACTGAAAGGGTTAAAGCCACTAATGAAAAAAAAATTGTGTTATAGAGATGCTGTGCTCGTGTTCTTCCCTCTCTCTGATGCTTATTATAATTAATAAGCATTTCCTAAATTGCAGAATTTTAGAATGAATAATTCTATGCTTCGGACTGAAAGGGTTAAACCTACTAATGAAAAAAACTTGTGTGATGAAGATACTGAGCTCGTGTTCTTCCCTATCTCTGATGCTTATTATTAATAATTAATTATCATCTTTGAATTTCAATTCCATACACTTTTATTTAACTTGACTTGTTTAGTGCTTGCAAGGATGGAATTTTGTAATCAAATTTCACACTACTTTCTGATGTGCTTGAGTTTTTAAATTTTGTCTACTTATATACTCTCGATAGCAATACAATATTTTAAGTTTTTCGGAACTTAATTATAAGTTTATCAATTAATTTGATTATATTTTGATTCAATTCAAGCGGCGCCATCTGGTAGTGAATTCGAAAAAAAAAAAATTTCATGATTCCATAGTATTTATAATATTGAATTATAAATTAAAGACTTAAAAGAAGAAATAATTTTAAAAAACTACTTTTTAGTATATACTAATAAAAGTGGTTTTAAAAACATTATTTTGTTAAAAAAATCTCTAACGTTTATTCCTGAGAATTCTGTGATTTCTGCAAATGTTGAGAAGTTATGAATAATTACATTTCAGCCGTTCTAAAATTTTGAGACTTATTTCTAAAATAACATTTACCTTTCATAGTATGTGAATAACTATTTTGATAAAATATTTTGCGCTCGCCATTTATTCTACGTATGTGTCATCACCAGATAGCGAAAAGATATTTTCCTGCAAACTACGCTGTCATCATTCTTTTTCATCTATAGTATAAAAAACTTTATCCTTATTTTGTTTATGAGGAAATAATGGCAGTATTAAATAAAATTTAACTTAGTATCTGGCCATTATTTCCAAGCCCGCCTATTAAATTATAAAACCCGAAAATAAAATGGAAAGTTTCGCAGACGCACAGAAGCAATTTTTCCTCATATTATGAAAACATATTTCACTCTAGATTACAGCTAACAACGGGGATTATTTTTTATCCCCCATAAGAAACGAAAGAATCATTATAATAACTGCAGTGATTCTTAGATAATTTCTCAGAAGCTACAATGTATCTGAATCAGACTTAAGTTGTTTGTCAAATGTTTAAATATATATTTTAGGAAAAATAACTATGATACATTAAGCTTTTGTTTACTGTCTCGTTTAGAAGATGCGTAAGGGCTATTGGGAAAGGATCAACTTTTAAAGAGTTGCAGACAGATAACGAAGAAGAAACCTGGACCTACAGTTCACTTTGCAAATATATACGAGAAAAGAAATATTTACATGTTTGTTCTAATCAACCAAACTTCTATATATGCCTCTGGTTAAAACCCAGGTTCGGCGTCACCTTTCTTACGCTTTCTCATAGTATTTAAGAATAATGCATTCTTTAGTATACTGGACTTCAGATTATGGGTAGATGAAATCTTAACATAAGAGGCATAAGTAGATATGCCTCTGGTTAAGACACAAGTTCCGCGTCACCTTTCTTACACTTTCTCTTAGTATTTAAGAATAATGCATTCTTTAGTATACTGGACTTTAGATTATGGGTAGATGAAATCTTAACATAAGAGGCATAAGTAGATATGCCTCTGGTTAAGACACAAGTTCCGCGTCACCTTTCTTACACTTTCTCTTAGTATTTAAGAATAATGCATTCTTTAGTATACTGGACTTCAGATTATGGGTAGATGAAATCTTAACATAAGAGGCATAAGTATAGATATGCCTCTGGTTAGAGCACAGGTTCAACGCCCTTCTTACTTTCTCTAGTGTTTTTAAGGGAATAATGCGATGCTTTGTATACTTTGGACTTTTAGGGAATGGGTAGATGAAATCTCCCTTAAAGGGAGCATAATAATCGAATATGCCTCTGTTTAAGACTTCCAGCCAGTCAGTCACCTTTCACCTTTCTCATTAGTTTTAAGAATAATGCATTCTTTGTATTATGCTGGACTTTAGATTATGGAGGTAGGATGAAATCTTAACATAAGAGATAATAGATATATGCCTCTAGTTTATCAAACCGTCGGCACGTACCTCTTCTTTACACTTTCTCCATAGTGTTTAAGAATAATGCATTCTTTAGTATACTGGACTTTAGATTATGGGTAGATGAAATCTTATAAGGGGCATGATGACCATATGACCTCTGGTTTAAACCAAGGGTCGCGTCACCTTCTTACACTTTCTCATGTCAGGTTTGTAAGAATAATGCATTCTTTAGTATACTGGACTTTAGATTATGTGGGTAGATGGGAAATCTATTTAATAGGAGGCATAGAGAATACTTACTCTGATGAAAACTGAGGCTCAGGCTCTACCTTTCTTACACTTTCTCTTAGTGTTTAAGAATAATGCATTCTTTTAGTATCTGGACTTTGTAGATTATGGGTAGATGAAATCTTAACATAAGAGCATAAGTAGTAGATATGCCTCTCTGATTAAACCACAAATTCGCGTCCACCTTCTTACTACTTTTCTTTTATTTTCCTAAGTTAAAACTGCATTCTTTAGTATACTGGACTTCAGATTGAGTGGGTAGAAATCTCTAGAGGCAATAGTATGCCTCTGGTTGGGCAGTGATCTCGGCAGTCACCTTTCTTACACTTTCTCTATGTGTTTAAATGGCACATTCTTTGTTACTACATGGACTTTAGATTGCTGGGTATGAGAATCTTAACTCTTAAGAAGCATAGAAATGAATATGCCTCTGGTTAGAACACACAAGTTCCACGTCACCTTTCACACTTTCTCTGCTGTTTAAAATAATTACATTCTTTGGTATAGGACTGTTAGATTATGGGTAGATGAAATCTTAACATAAGAGGCATAAGTAGATATGCCTCTGGTTGACCAAAAGCTCGCCGATCACCTTTCTACCCACTTTCTCATTAGGTATTTAAAATAATGCATTCTTTAGTAGAGACTTTAGAATTATGGGTAGATGAAATCTTAACATAAGAGCCAATAAGTAGATATGCACTCTGTGGGTCAAACCAGGTTCGGCGTCACCTGCTTCTTACACTTTCTCATTAGTGTTTAGAATGAGGTACTTTTGGTATACTGGACTTAGATTATGGGTGAGAGAATAACTTAACATCCAAGAGGCATAAGTAGATATGCTCCTGGTTTAAAACCCAGTGCTCAAGCTCACCCTCTTCCTTTCTCACTGTGTTTAAGAATAATGATTTTTGACTTTAGTATACTGGACTTTTAGATTATTATGGGTGGATGAAATCTTAACATAGAGGCATATTAGAGACTATTGCCTCTAGTTTATACCAAGGTTGCGTCACCCTTCTTACACTTTCTCATGGTAGTATTTAGAGAAATGCATTCTTTTTTGCGTTACTGGACTTTAGATTATGGGTTGATGAATCTTAACATAAGAGAGGCATAAGTAGATATGCCTCTGGATTAGCCAAGTTCCGACGTCACCTTCTTACTCTCTTATATTTTAGAATAATGCATTCTTTGAGTATACTGGACTTTAGATTATGGGTAAGTTAAATCCCTTAACGAGTAGAGCATAAAGTAGATATACCTCTGGTACAGATTACAAGTCATGGCACCTGGTCTGCTACCTTCTCTGTATTTAAGAATAATGCATTCTTTTATTACTGGACTTTAGATTATGGGTGAGTGAATCTAGCAACATGAGAGCTAAGTAGATATGACCTCTGGTTAGAGCACTAGTTCACGTCGCACCTTTCTTACACTTTCTCTTAGTATTTAAATAATGCGATTCTTTGAGTATGCGGTTTTAGATTATGAATGGGAAATCTTTAACATAAGAGGCATAAGTAAGATATGCCTCAGTTAAACCAGTTCACGTCCTTTCTTACGACACTTTCTCTTGTATTTAGATCAATGCATTCTTTAGATATACTGGACTTCATTGATTATGGGTAGGGTGAAATCTTAACATAAGAGGCAGTAAAGATATGCCTCTGGTTAAGACTGTCGACACCTTTCTTACCTTTCTCTGGTATTTAGAATAATGCATTCTTTAGATACAGGACTTAGATTATGGGTAGAGGTGAAATCTTAACATAAGGATAAAGTAGAAATACTCAGTTGTAAACCTAAGGTTCGGCGTCACCTTTCACAACTTTCTCTTATTTGGCAGAATAAGCATTCTTTGGTATACTGGACTTTTAGTATGGGTGATGAGTAATCTTAACATAGAGGCATAAAGTAGATATGCCTCTGGACTGAAACACAGTTCCGTACCTCTTCTTCTTACTTTCTCTTTCTGAGAATAATGCTAATTCTTTGGTACTACTGGACTTTGAATATGGTAGATGAAATTATACAAAGAGCATAAGTAGATATCCTCTGGTTAAACCAGTACCCGTCACCTTTCTTACACTTTCTCTATTGTATTGAGAGATTGCATTCTTTATGGTATACTGGACTTTCCCGTTATGGAGTGAAATCTCTTAACCAAGAGGCATAAGTAGATGATGCCTCTGTAGTCTAAAACCACTCGGCGTCACTTATGCTTACACTTTCTCATAGTGTTAAGGGAATAATGCATTCTTTTAGTATCGGACTTTTTAGATTATGGTACAGATGAAATCTTATACATAAAGAGCATAATTAGATATCCTCTGGTTTAACAGGCTACTCCGAAGCGTCCACCCTTCTTACACTTTCTCTACTTGAGTGTTTAAAGAATATAGCATTCTTTGTATACTGGACTTAGATTATGGGTGATGAAATCTGCTCAGACATAAGGCAAGTAGATATGCCTCTAAGTTTAGAAACCCTAGTCTTGTCCGCTTTCTTACACTTTCTCATGTGTTTAAAGAATAAATGCATTCTTTATATACTGGACTTTAGATTATGGGTAGATGAAATCTTAACATAAGAGGCATAAGTGAATATGCCTCTGGATTTGAAACCAGGTTCGGCGTCACTTTCTTACGCTTTCTCATAGTATTTAGGAATAATGCATTCTTTAGTATGCTGGACTTCAGATTATGGGTAGATGGGAAATCTTAACATAAGAGGCATAAGTAGATATGCCTCTGTTGAACCTAGAGTTCCCGCGTCACCTTTCTTACACTTTCTCTTGAAGTATTTAAGAATAATGCCTTCTTTGGTATACTGGACTTTGGGTATGGGTAGTGAAATCTTAACATAAAGAGCATAAGTAGATATACCTCTGGTTACAAGACTACAAATTCACGCCGTCACCTTTCTTACACTTTCTCTTAGTATTTAAGAATAGTGCATTCTTTGGTATACTGGACTTTAGATTATGGTGGAATGAAATCTTAACATAAGAGGCATAGAGTAAGATATGCCTCTGGTTAAAACCAGGTTCAGCGTCACCCTTCTTACACTTTCTCATAGTGTTTTAAGATAATGCATTCTTGTTATCTGGACTTTAGATTATGGGTAGATGAAATCTTAACATAAGAGGCATAAGTAGATATGCCTCTATGGTTAAAACCCAGAGCTCAGCGTCACCTTTCTTACTTTCTCCTTAGTGTTTAAGAATAATGCATTCTTTATAACATGGACTTATGAATTATGGGTGATTGAAATTCTTAACATAAGAGCATAGAGTGATATGCCCTACGTTGCAAACACCAGGCTCGCGTCACCTTTCAAAACTTCTCTCATAAGTGTTTTAAGAATAGCATTCTTTAGTATACTGACTTTAGATTATGGGTAGATGAAATTTTTAACACCAATAAGAGGTGCATAAGTAGACCATGCTCTGGTTAAACACCAGGTTCGGCGTCACCTTTCATTCACTTTCTATAGTGTAGGAATAATGCATTCTTTAGTATACTGCGGCTTTAGATATTATGTAAGGTAGATGGGAAATCTTGCCCAACATACATGGCATAAAGTGACATCTCTGGTTAAAACAGGCTTCAGGTCACCTTTTTTACACTTTCTCTAGTGCTAATAGGCATGCATTCTTTAGTATGCTGGACTTTAGATTATGGGTGATGAAATCATACATAAGAGTGCAAGTAGATATGCTCTGATCAAAACCAGGATCTCGCGTCACCTTCTTACACTTTCTCAAGTAGTGTTTAAGAATAATGCATTTTTAGTATACTGGACTTTAGATTATGGGTAGATGAAATCTTAATACAAGAGGCATAGACATGCCTCTGGTTAAGAGAACCAGGTTCGGCGTCACCCTTTACTACTTTCATGATGTTTAAGAATAATGATTCTTTAGTATGCTGACTTTAGAATTATGGGTAGATATGAAATCTTAACATAAGAGTCATAAGTAGATATGCCTCTGGTTAAAACCCAGGATCGGCGTCACCCTTCTTACACTTTCTCATAGTGTTTAAGAATAATGCATTCTTTAGTATGCTGGACTTTAGATTATGGGTAGATGAAATCTTAACATAAGAGTCATAAGTAGATATGCCTCTGGTTAAAACCCAGGATCGGCGTCACCCTTCTTACACTTTCTCATAGTGTTTAAGAATAATGC